>CM055128.1:169400724-169503224 GCA_029206835.1 Rana muscosa | reverse complement strand
TGATCTTTTCTCTCCTATGTCGAATCTTTTCTCTCCTATGTCGAATAATCTTGGACTAATAGAGTTAAGGTTAGGCACATTCGACCACAGGTTCGATAGACACAGATTGTTATTGTCAGCGTCACGTCGAATCTCCTATCTATATCGAACTGTTGTAGCAACGAAAATAAAGCATTTGTTTATGTCGGATCTTTCGGTTTTCGGATTCTGTGCTTTTGTTTTCGTTTGTTAAAACGATAACGAAAATAGCTGAAATTCGGACGAAAATGCATTCGGACGAAAACGAATGCACATGTCTAATATATATATATATATATATATATATACACACTGTATCCTGTGCAGCTAGACCTCACTGCAGACCGTTCCTGGTGTACTGTTTCTAAAATACACTTTCAGGCAGGCAGTTGATTCAGTTAGCTGCAGTTTATTCAGCATATATATACATCCCAGCTTTGTGTGTGTATGTATGTATGTATGTATGTATGTATGTATATATATATATATATATATATATATATACTGTATCCTGTGCAGCTAGGTCTTACTGCAGACCGTTCCTGGTGTACTGTTTCTAAAATACACTTTCAGGCAGGCAGGTAATTCAGTGATCTGCAGTGCATAAAATACTGTCTCCTACATATAGATATCCACTGCATCCAGTCTAACCAAGCCTATATCTGACTGCAGGCCATTCCTGGTGTACTTTTTCTAGTAAACTTCAGGCGGTGTTTTGCTAGACTAATTTTACACTATGTCTGGAAGGCTAACAAGGAGAGGCAGACACTCAAAGGCCACTAAAAGTAGGCAAGCAGGCTCTGTGTCTACAGCCAAGAGTGCTGGTCGTCGACACGGTGCATTCTTAGCACGTGGCCGTGGGGCACGCTTGTCCTTTTTTTCGACAGTTGGCCGTGTTGAGCCGCAACATGCAGAAGAGTTGGTAGAGTGGATGACAAAGCCGTCCTCATCCTCTGTCACCCAGGGTCAGAGTACTTTGGCTGCCAATGCAGCTGCCAAAGCGGCCTATTCGATTGGCTCAATGTTCTCAGTTACTCCTTCCCTAGCCCCACCATCATGCATGGAGGAGTCCCCCGAACTGTTCGACCACAGTGTTGGGTACATGCTGCAGGAGGATGCGCAGCATTTTGAAGGCTCCGATGATGGTACCCAGGTTGAGGAAGGCAGTAACGTGAGCCCAGAGAGATGGGGTGCCCAAGAAGGACATCAAACTGGTAGTCATGTTCCTCCAGCTGCAGCATACTGCCAGGTTTGCTCCAGTGACGAGGAGGGAGGGGATGATGAGATCACTGACTCTACGTGGGTGCCTGATAGGAGAGAGGAGGAGGAGCCACATCTCCAATGAGGCAGGATGCCCTCCAGGGCCAGCATCACACCGCAGAGCTCCACGTGTGCAGGGCGCTGCTGACTCCATGCGCTTTTCCAAAAGTTATTCGGTGTGGGCCTTTTTTGAGACGTGTGCAGCAGCTCGCACCATTGCTGTTTGCAACATCTGTCTGAAGCGTATCAAGCGTGGCCAAAACAGCAGCAGCTTGGGCACCACATGCTTGATCAGACATATGTCGACCTCCCAAGCAGCCTGTTGGCAACACTACTTAAAAGACCCACACCAAAGAACAAGGCGGACCTCTCCTTGCTCCTCCTCATCAGCTGGGATCTCCAACCCCACTATACATTCAGTCCTCTCAGAAACCTGCACTGAGAGGAATGAAGGTGTAGAATTAGGTGTGCCACTGCCAAGTACTTGCGGGCAATCTGCTATCGCTACACTAACGTCCGATTGTAGCAGCCAAATTTCCCTACCCCAGTTGCTAAAGAAATTCGGTCCCAGACATCCACATGCCCAGCGGCTAAATGCTAGCTTGGCTAAATTGCTAGCACTCCAACTGCTGCCTTTTCAGCTGGTAGACTCGGCCCCCTTTCGTGAATTTGTGGAGTGTGCGGTACCTCAGTGGCAGATTCCCAAACGCCACTTTTTTTCACTGAAGGTGATTCCGGCTCTCTACCAGCATGTGGAAGGCAATGTCTTGGCCTCGTTGGACAGGGCGGTCAGCGTTAAGGTGCATATTACCGCTGACTCGTGGTCCAGCAGGCATGGACAGGGATGTTAGCTTTCTTTCACGGCGCACTGGGTAACTCTCATGGCAGCCGGGAAGGATGCAGGACAGGGTGCAGTATTGTTGGAGCTTATTCCGCCACCACGCCTCCAAAATGCTGGTAGTGGTGATTCGGCCACACCTCTCTCCTACACCCCCTCCTCTTCTTCTTCCTCTATGGCCTCTTCCTGTGCAGATTTGTCCTCGGAACCAGCGGTGCTCGGTAGGCGTTCTAGGGGCTACGCAAGCACTCAGACAAAAAGATGCCATGCAGTGTTTGAGTTGGTCTGTTTAGGGGACAGGAGCCACACTGGGGCAGAGATTCTGACAGCTCTGCAGGGGCAGGCTCAGAGGTGGTTAACGCCACGCCAGCTTCCGCCAGGAATGGTGGTTTGTGAAAATGGCACCAACCTCCTCTCCGCCCTCCGACAGGGACACTTGACCCATGTGCCCTGTTTGGCTCACGTCCTTAATTTGGTGGTGCAGCGGTTCTTGTGCAGGTACCGGGGCTTACAGGAGCTCCTGAGGCAGGCTAGGGAAGTCTGTGGGCATTTACGCCGGTCATATAATGCCAGTGCTCGGCTGGCTGACCTCCAAAAGGAATGAAACCTGCCCAAGAACCGCCTCATCTGTGACATGCCCACCAGGTGGAACTCAACGTTGGCAATGCTGCAGCGGCTGCACACGCAGCAGAGGGCCATCAACGAGTACCTGTCCGACTATGGCACCAGGACAGGTTCAGGGGAGCTTGGCTTTTTTCCGCCACGCCAATGGCTCATGATCAAGGATGCATGCACTGTCCTGTCACCATTTGAGGAGGCCATGAGGATGGTGAGCAGTGACAGTGCAAGCATCAGTGATACTGTCCCTCTTGTCTACCTCTTGGAGCACACGCTGCGTGGAATAATGGACAGGGCACTTGAGGCAGAACAGAGGGAGGAAGAGGAGGACTTCCTTACCTCTCAAGGCCCCCTTTATCCAGACAGTAATTCCTGCGGGCCTGCCGATCTCACAGGAAGAGGTGGCGGAGGATGAGGATTGTGTCAGCATGGAGGTGGAGCCTAGCACTCAGCATCAGCAGCAGTCTTCAAGGGATCATTTTAAGTCTCCAGAAACCCATGGACTTGTAAGTGGCTGGGAGGAGGTGGCTGCGGATCATGTTGTCCTTAGTGACCCAGAGGACTTCGGACCGAATGCCTCAATAAACCTATGCTGCATGGCCTCCCTGATCCTGCAAAGCCTGCTAAAGGACCCTCGGATTTGTGGTATCAAGGCGAAGGGATCATTACTGGCTGGCAATCCTCCTTGATCCACATTACAAGGGTAAGGTTCCGGAACTTATCCAGCCGTCGCAGAGGGAGCAGAGGATGAAACATCTTCGGGAGGCCTTGCAGAAAGGTTTGTGCAACGTGTTTCCAGAGCCTCAGAGGTTACAAATTCCTGATCCTGGGCAACGTGTTGCTGAGGCTTCGGTCAGTCACAGAAGGAGCGGTGGAGAATGTGGCCGTCTGACCGATGCGTTAAGACAATTTTTTAGTCCGCAGCCTTAAGGTCTGATCGGTTCCAGCAACCATCACCAGCGTCTGATTTACATGGTGCAGGAATACCTAGGGGCAAGATCAGACTTGGAGACTTTTGTTGCACTTTGAGTCATGTCCCAATTAGTTGCATTGGGTCTTTTTTCATTTAGCGCTGCATTTCCATTCACATTCCATTTATATATTTGTCACATTTTATGCAGCTGCTTTTTATTCATTTTTTCACTCATTTTTTCTGGTCCATTTAGACTAGTGCAATATTTTTCCTTTACTTCCAAGTATAGTAGCAAGTCCTAGTTGCAATCTCGGAACACCCAAGAGGATAGTATGTGACCGGTCAAAATATATTAATGCATTAAAGTGTTTGTTCACCAATGCCAGAAGTCTGCCAAGCGAAATAGGTGAGTTAGAAGCTCTGGTGCATCAGGAGAGCTATGATGTAATCGGTATTGCTGAAACTTGGCTTCATTCCTCACATGACTGCCCTATTAATATTCCTGGCTATGTACTCTTTCGGAAAGACAGGGTAAAAAGGAAAGGTGGAGGGGTCTGTCTCGGTGTGAGAAGTGATCTCAAAGCGAGTGTGAAAGAGGACCTGGTGGAGGGAGAGTGGGAGGAGTCTGAAGCATTATGGGTGGAACTGCATACAGATGTGCGTAGTTCAAAGTTAATCATTGGAGTTTGTTATAGACCAGCCAATGTTAATGAGGAGATGGAGACTCAGCTCCTTGCACAGATGGAAAGGGCTGCAAGTGTGACGGTGATAATAATGGGGGATTTTACCTACCCAGAAAGTGACTGGAGCAACGGCACTGCTGGGACAGTTAAAGGGCAAAAATGTATAAACCTATTGCAGGACAATTTTATGGTCCAGTTTATTGAGGCACCAACTAGGAATGATGCTCTGTTGGACCTGGTAATCTCAAACCATGCAGAGTGTATTACTAATGTTCAGATAAAGGAACACCTGGGTAGCAGTGACCATAACATGATTTCATTTGATGTTAGCTGTAAGCAAAAATCACATAAGGGAAAGATGAAAAACACTTAATTTCAAGAGAGCAAATTTTCCAAGGATGAGGACTGCTCTCCAGGACTTAGACTGGGAGAGAATATTGGCATCAATGGGCATAGAACAGAAATGGGAATTCTTCAAAAAGACTGTTTGTGAACTTACTGCAAAGTACCGGTATATTCCCATGGGCAATAAATTTAAAAGGCTAAAAATAAAACCTATGTGGCTCACGGCCAAAGTTAAAAAAGCTATAAACTATAAGAAAAGAGCTTTTAAAAAATATAAAAATGAGGGAACACTAGTGTCATTTAAATGTTACAAAGAATTTAACAGGATATGTAAAAAGGAAATCAAGGATGCAAAAACTCTAAATGAACGACATATTGCAAAAGATAGTCGGACAAACCCCAAAAAAACTTCAAGTATATTAATAGTTAAAAGGTCAAGTCTGAACATGTAGGCCCTTTACAAAATAATCTAGAGTGGGTTACTGGGGACAAATAGAAGGTTAATTTATTAAATACTTTCTTCAGCTCTGTCTATACAAAGGAGCATGGGGGAGCTCATGTCCATAATGGGGGTGGTAGTGACACAGCCCCAAAATCCACAATGGCTCAAAAGTGATATGGTCCAGAAATATTTTGACAGAATAAAGGTGGATAAAGCACCTGGACCAGATGGCATACACCCACGGATAATAAAAGAATCGAGCTCTGTAATTTCAAAGCCATTGTATCTAATTTTTAGGGACTCATTAATGACAGGAATAGTACCACTGGATTGGCGCAGGGCCAATGTGGTGCCTATATTTAAAAAGGGAACACAGTCTTTACCAAGTAACTATAGATCTGTTAGCTTAACTTCTATAGTTGGGAAGATACTGAAGAGATTAATAAAAGACCACATAGATGAGTTCTTGCTAGAAAAAAATATTTTAAGCAACAGACAGCATGGATTCATGAAAGAATGAAGTTGTCAGACGTACCTGATTTCTTTTTATGAAAAGGTAAGTAAAACCTTGGACAGAGGGATGGTGGTGAACGGGGTATTCTTGAATTTTGCAAAAGCCTTCGATACAGTTCCCCACTAGGGATGAGCTTCGTGTTCGAGTCGAACATACGTTCGACTCGAACATCGGCTGTTCGATCGTTCGACGAAGATCGAACGATTTGGGCCGTTCGCGCCAAATTTGAGTGACGCGAACGGCCCACAATGCACTACGCCATCGCAGTGTCATCCAGGCGCTGTGATTGGCCAAGCATGCACTGTGACCCCGCATGCTTGGCCAATCACAGCGCCGGCAGCGAGGAGAGCAATGATTGGCCACAGGCAGGATGCCTGTGGCCAATTATTGCTGAGGGTGTTTAGTACACGCCCCACACTATAAAAGGCCGCCAGCACGGCGGCCTAGTGTAGTGTGTTCCGGAGCAGGGATAGAGCAGCATAGGCAGGGACAGTGACTGTTATTTCTTTCTTGCTTAACCTGGATTCCTTTAGTTTAGGGAAAGAGAAGGATAGGTAGGGAGAGTGTCAGTGTGTTTTGTGCTTGTGCTATATTGTGCTTAAAAAAAACATTTTTTCTAGGGACAGAAAACTGTAGGTAGGGAGAGTGTGTCAGTTTCTTTCACTGTCAAAGTCCTTGTTTCAAGGGACAGAGAAGGACACCTGAAGGTAGCCCTTATTGCTTTTTTCCCATCTCCCTGCAGGCCATCTATTAGAATGTCTGGAAGGCAAACAAGGAGAGGCAGACAGTCAGGAGGCAATAAAAGAGGGCAAGCAGGCTCTGTGTCTGGGGGCAACAGTGCTGGTCGTGGACGCGGTGCATTGTCATCAGCACATGGCCATGGGACACGCTTGTCCTTCTTTTCGGCAGCTGGACATGTTGAGCCACATCATGCCGAAGACTTGGTAGAGTGGATGACCAAGCCCTCCTCCTCCTCCTCATCCTCTCTCACCCAGGCTCAGGGTACTGGAAAAGCAGCTGCCAAAGCGTCCTCTTCCCTGGTATCAATGTCAGACTCATCATCAGTCACTCCTTCCCTAGACCCACCATGTCCTCCTCCTGAGGAGTCCCCCGAACTGTTTCAGCACAGTGTTGGGTACATGCTCCAGGAGGATGCCCAGCGTTTCGAAGGGTCTGATGATGAAACCCAGCTAGAGGAAGGCAGTAGCGTGAGAGCAGACAGAGGGGATGCTCAAGAAGGACACCAATCTGGCAGTCATGTTCCAGCAGCTGCAGCATACTGCCAGATTGGCTCCAGTGATGAGGAGGGAGGTGATGATGAGGTCACTGACTCCACGTGGGTGCCTAATAGGAGAGAGGAGGAGGAGGAGGATGAGGAGGAGGCACATCTCCAACGAGGCAGGATGCCCTTTGGTGGCCAGCGTAAGGGCAGTACACCGACGGAATCACACCGCAGAGCTCCGCCTGTGCAGGGCGCTGCCTCTGCCCGTCATTCAAAAAGTTCTTTGGTGTGGGCCTTTTTTGAGGCTAGTGCATCAGATCGCACAGCTGCTGTTTGCAACATATGTCTCAAGCGTATATCGCGTGGCCAAAACATCAGCCGCTTGGGTACCACATGCCTGACCAGACATATGTTGACCTGCCATGCAGCTCGTTGGCAAGCCTACCTCAAAGACCCACACCAAAGAACAAAGCGGACCTCTCCTTGCACCGCATCAGCTGGGATCTCCAACCCCACTATAACTTCAGTCCTCTCTGAAACATGCACTGAGAGGAATGAAGGTGTAGAATTAGGTGTGTCACAGCCAAGTACTTGCGGCCACTCTGCTAGCAGTACACCGACGTCCGATTCTAGCAGGCAAATTTCCCTGCCCCAGCTGCTGGACCGTCGAAAGAAGTTCACTCCCAGCCATCCACATGCCCAGCGGTTGAATGCTAGCTTGGCTAAATTGCTAGCGCTTCAACTGCTGCCTTTTCAGTTGGTAGACTCGGCCCCCTTCCGTGAGTTTGTGCAATGTGCGGTTCCTCAGTGGCAGGTTCCCAAACGCCACTTTTTCTCACGGAAGGCTATTCCGGCTCTCTACCGGCATGTGGAAGGCAATGTCTTGGCCTCGCTGGACAGGGCGGTCAGCGGTAAGGTGCATATTACCGCTGACTCATGGTCCAGCAGGCATGGACAGGGACGTTACCTTTCTTTCACGGCCCATTGGGTCACTCTTTTGGCAGCTGGGAAGGATGCAGGACAAGGTGCAGTAGTGTTGGAGGTTGTCCCACCGCCACGCCTCCAAAATGCTACTACTGGTTGTGACACACCTCTCTCCTCCACCCCCTCCTCTTCTTCTTCCTCCATGGCCTCTTCCTGTGGTTTGTCCTATGAACCAGCGGTGCTCCGTAGCCGTTCACGGGGCTACGCAAGTACGCAGGCAAAAAGATGCCATGCCGTGCTTGCGCTGGTGTGTTTGGGGGACAGAAGCCACACTGGGGCAGAGGTCCTGTCTGCTCTGCAGGGCCAGGCCGAGAGGTGGTTGACGCCACGCCAGCTTAAGCCAGGAATGGTGGTTTGCGACAATGGCACCAACCTCCTCTCCGCCCTCCGACAGGGACAACTGACCCATGTGCCCTGTGTGGCTCACGTCCTTAACCTGGTGGTGCAGCGGTTCTTGGGCAGGTACCCGGGCTTACAGGATGTCCTGAGGCAGGCCAGGAAAGTCTGTGTGCATTTCCGCAGATCTTATAATGCCAGTGCTCGCCTGGCTGAGCTGCAAAAGGAGTTGAACCTGCCCAAGAACCGCCTTATATGTGACATGCCCACCAGGTGGAACTCAACGTTGGCCATGCTGCAGCGGCTGCACACGCAGCAGAGGGCCATCAATGAGTACCTGTGCGACTACGGCACCAGGACAGGGTCAGGGGAGCTTGGTTTTTTTTCTCCACGCCAGTGGGGCATGATCAGGGATGCATGCACTGTCCTGGCACCATTTGAGGAGGCCACGAGGATGGTGAGCAGTGACAGTGCATGCATCAGTGACACTGTACCTCTTGTCCACCTGTTGGAGCACACGCTGCGTGGAATAATGGACAGGGCACTTGAGGCAGAACAGAGGCAGGAAGAGGAGGACTTCCTTGCCTCTCAAGGCCCCCTTTACCCAGACAGTGTTCCTTCTGTCCCACCCATCGCACAGGAAGAGGAGGAGGAGGAGGAGGAGGAGGAGGAGGATTGTGTCAGCATGGAGGTGGAGGCTGGCACTCAGCATCATCAGCAGCAGTCTTTTAGGGATGATTTACAGTCCCAAGAAACCAGTGGACTTGTACGTGGCTGGGAGGAGGTGGCTGCGGATCATGTCGTCCTTAGTGACCCAGAGGACTCCGGAGCGAATGCCTCAGCAAACCTACGCTGCATGGCCTCCCTGATCCTGCAAAGTCTGCGGAAGGATCCTCGTATTCTTCGGATCAAGGAGAGGGACCATTACTGGCTGGCCACTCTCCTTGATCCACGGTACAAGGGTAAGGTTGCGGACCTTATGTTACCGTCGCAGAGGGAGCAGAGGATGAGACAACTCCGGGAGGCCTTGCAGAAAGGTCTGTGCAACGCGTTCCCAGAGACTGGGAGGTTACAAACTCCTGGTCCTGGACAACGAGTTGCTGAGGCTTCGGCCAGTCAAAGAAGGAGCGGTGGGGAAGGTGGCCGTCTGACCGATGCGTTCAGACAATTCTTTAGTCCGCAGCCCCAAAGTATGATCGGTTCCAGCAACCATCGCCAGCGTCTGATAAACATGGTGCAGGAATATCTAGGGGCAAGGTCAGACTTGGACACCTTCCCCACCGAAAATCCTCTGGCTTACTGGGTCTTGAGGATGGATCACTGGCCAGAGCTTGCACAGTATGCAATTGAGCTACTGGCCTGTCCTGCATCCAGCGTTCTTTCGGAACGCACATTCAGTGCTGCTGGAGGATTTGTCACGGATCACAGGGTGCGCCTGTCCACCGACTCGGTTGATCGACTGACTTTCATCAAGATGAACCAGTCTTGGATCACCACCAGCTACCACACACCTGATGCTGATATAACAGACTAATTGATTTTAACATGTCACATCCCTTCAAGACTGATGCTGATGCTGAGTGCCTGTGCTGTTATGTTGACTGGCTATCCTCCTCCTCCGAGTCCTCAATGATACGATTGATGATGATGATAGCTTGGAAGATCATTTTTGTTTATGGGTGCCGCCACCAGTGGCTAAGGCCCAATTTTTCAGCCCCTGTTTTACAGGGGCGTGTAATTACAATTTTTTTAGCAATAATTTGCCATAGGGCTCATTGCTGTGCTCCAAGTACAGTATCTGTGAGGGGTTGGAGTGTTGTGCCACCAGTGCCTAAGGCCCAATTTTTCAGCCCCTGTTCAACAGGGGCATGCAATTACAATTCTTGATCTAATAATTCACAGCAGGGTCCATTGCTGCACCCACCAAGAGTAACTCTGAGGGCTTACAGTCTTGTGGCAACGCCACCACCACCACCACCACGAAAGGCCCAATTTTTCAGCCCCTGTTCAAAAGGGGCATGTAATTACAATTCTTGATCTAATAATTCACAGCAGGGCCCATTGCTGCACCCACCAAGAGTAACTGTCAGGGCTTACAGTGTTGTGGCACCAGCACCACCATCAAAGCCCCAATTTTTACTACCACTGTTCAACAATTATATGTAATTAAAATTCCTGATATAATAGTTGACAGCAGGGCGTTCCAGCACCAACCAAGAGTAACTGAGTGCTTACAGTGTTGTGCCAACACCAACAACTAAGGGGCCTATTTCTGCAGAGTATATACGGCAGGTCCCTACTTTCAAACATCCAACTTACAAACGACTCCTACTTGCAAACGAAAGAAGACAACAGGAAGTGAGAGGAAATCTACCCCTAGAAAGGAAAATTCTCTCCTGTAAGAATAAATATGGGAGAAAGGGGTCTCATCTGTACTGATGCTTTATCAGCAATCCTTGTTTCAAGAAAAACACCACATTTCAAAAACAGTTGTCATTGGGACGGAAAGTGAGGTGAAATGTTCTGAACAGGGGCACAGACAGCAAAACAAATGTTACAGGGGTGATAACCCTTACCTATGTTTCCCAAAAAGTTTAAAAATAGATTTTTGGGCTGGAGCTACACTTCAACAATGTACCTGTTCAAAATTACAAACAGATTCTACATAAGAACAAACCTACAGTCCCTGTCTTGTATGCACCGCCTGTATACGGCTGTTCAGAGTATATAGGGCCTTTTTTATTTTATGTGCGGGGTTCCCCTTAATATCCATACAAGACCCAAAGGGGCTGGTAATGGGCTGGGGTAGGGGGGGGGTCATGGGGTAGCTATGCCATTTTTCTTAAAGAATTTCATCCATATTACCGGGACCAGACATTACATTAAAGCCGCAAGCAGTTTTAAATGGCTTTTTTTTCCTTTAGAAGTGTCATTTTGTGCAGGGACAGTTCTAAACACGGGAAACACGTGGCACTTCACAGGCATACTTTAGACACCCCCCAGGTACGATATTTAAAGGAATATTTGACTTTTTTTTTTTCACTTTATGCATCATTAAAATGACTGCTCCCGAAAAACGACCGTTTTTAAAACTTCTTTTTGCATTGATACATGTCCCCTGGTGCAGAACCCGGGTTCCCAAACCCTATTTATGACAATAACATGCATAATAGTTGTTATAATTAGCACTTTAGAATTCGAACGTTCGCATCCATTGTATTTAATAGGGTTCTAATGTTCGTTCGAACTTTCGGTCCGTTCGCGGGTTCTGGTGCGAACCGAACCCGGGGGTGTTCGGCTCATCACTATTCCCCACACACGGCTCATGTGTAAGGTAAAGTCTACAGGATTGGAAATATCAGTTTGTAAATGGATAGGAAACTGGCTAAAAGACAGAATTCAGAGAGTAGTGGTTAATGATTCTTACTGTGAATGGTCTAAGGTTATCAGTGGTGTACCCCAAGGTTCAGTGTTGGGACCCTTACCTTTTAATATCTTTATAAATGATATTGGGTCTGAGATCAAAAGTAAAATTTCTGTCTTTGCAGATGACACCAAGCTATGCAGTGGAATAACGTCCTTACAGGATGTCGCCAATTTACAAGCCGACCTCACTGCATTGTCTAATTAGGCGTGTCAGGACCTGGGCTTGAACCTGGGACCTCATCTGTGTCTGGCGCTGACTCTTTCTACTGAGCTATCTGAGATGCTGGACAGCTCTCTGCCTAATCTGCTAGACAAACCTATCTGATCCAATGGACAACCCTGCCTTGAGTCTTGATTACTGTTGAACACTTGAACTCCTTGCTCCTCCAATGAATTTCCTATATAAGCCTTGTCTCAGCACTTCCTCTTTGCCAGGTTATTGTGCCTTCCCAGCCAGTGCCTAGCTCTTGACGTCCCTGCTGCCATCTGTATTTTGCTACCACTCGTGATTAACCTTTGGCTTGTTCTTAGACTACTCTGCTGCCTGATCCCAACCTGCAACCACTCGTGATTGACCTTTTGGCTTGTTACTGACCACGCTGCTGTTTAATCCTTATCTGCTTATCCGCCACTGGACCCCGGCTTGCTCACACCCTGGTGGGGCAAACCTGAGGACCACGACCTGGTACTAGCTCGCAGCTAAATCCATCTTCACCATCAGGAGCTCTGGTAAACACCAAGCTAGTACTTAGACTCCGCACCTCAGGTGAGCCTGTGTCATCTGCCAGAAGTGACTGCCTTTATACCTGTCCTGCAACTGATATAGCAACTGGTCTTCAAGCCCGACGCCTGATCGTGACAGAATAACCTGGCCTAAAACATGGAGCCCGCTATAGCAAATGCTGTGGCTCCTTTCAGGCTGCAAATTGCAGAGCTGCAGGAGTTTGGTGTCACCTACTAAGAAACAATTTCAGAACTGGAAAGTGTGGTGAAAGAGCAACGTGAAGAGATGCTCTGCAAAAACAATTGCTGGACCTACGTTCCCAAGATGATGCTAATGCACATATGCCTCACCCACCCAAGTTTAATGGAGATCGCTGCCATTACAGAGGTTTTCTTAACCAGTGTTGCATATATTTCCAAATGCGACCCGCTGCATTCACTTCTGAAAAACAGAAGGTAATATTTGTTACCAACCTCCTGACTGGGGAAGCTCTAGCCTGGGCCTCCCATTATATAGAACAAGACAGTTCCACGCTGAAAAATTTCCAGACTTTTGAGGCTGCGATGAATCAGGTTTTTGATGATCCCAATCGCTGTGCTACTGCTGAAGCAAAGTTGCATAGTTTACGGCAGGGTAAACGTTCTGTTGCTGAGTACACAGCTGAATTCAGACATTGGATCACAGATACTACTTGGAACCCAGCAGCGCAAAAAAGTCAGTACCGCCAAGGGCTTTCTGAACAGGTAAAAGATGAGCTTGCCAGAGTGGAGACTCCTAATGATCTTGAGGCCTTCATCCAACTATGTATTCGAATTGATCAAAGACTTACAGAAAGGAGGAAGGAGAGACTGGGAATGTTTGGAAGCAATGGTGGCATGCGTTTCTCTGCTAGTCAATTTGTTCAGAAGGATTCAAGAGTTTCTTCAGATTCTGACACAGCTGAACCTATGCAGGTTGATGTAATTAAGAGATCCATTTTTACTCACGAGAAAGAGAGAAGACGTTCAGATAACCTGTGATTATATTGCGGGGACTCTGGGCATTACGCAGTTAACTGTCCGAACAAGGTCAGAAGAACAATTGCGGCGAATGATGTGATTTTGCCTGAACAAATAAACTCTATTACCCAATCGATCTCCCCATTGATTCATGAAGAGAATAAAGTCAATTCTGTACTATCCCATTTTATCATCCCATTTAAACTCATCTCTGATGGTATTGAAATTCCTTTCTCTGCTATGCTGGACTCTGGGGCTGGGGGGAACTTTATGGACATAGACTTTGCCCACAGTAATAATATCCAAACAAGAAATAAGTCTGCTCCTATCGATATGGAGACGGTCGATGGTTCACCCTTAACTTCAGGACCTGTTACCCATGAGACAGTCCCTTTGGGACTGCAATTTGAGGCTAATCATAATGAGACCATCAGTTTTCAGCTGATTACATCACCCAAATTTCCTGTCATCCTGGGCATTCCTTGGTTTTCCACCCATAATCCCTCCATCAACTGGGAAGCATGGATTATAAACTTTACATTCCCTCATTGCGAGGAATTCTGTAGAGAACCTTGTCAAACAAGTTCTTTGCCAGTCAAGGAATCACAGGTGGATGTTGTTACTACGCAGTCATATGACAACCTGCCTCCACAATATCATGAGTTCCGGGATGTCTGTGAAAAGAAGAATGCCGATCAGTTACCTCCTCATCACCCATATGATTGTCCCATTGAACTGCTTCCAGGTGCTGAAATACCTTTTTTGGTTGCCTTTTCAATCTTTCAGAACCTAAATTAAAAGTTCTCAGGGAATGGACTGATGAGAATTTAGAGAAGGGCTTCATTAGACCCTCAACATCTCCTGCAGGGGCAGCCCTGTTCTTTGTTGCAAAGAAAGATTCCACCTTGCGTCCATGAATTGACTATTAATTCACTATTAAAAACTGCTATCCACTTCCTTTAATTTCTGAAATGTTGGAAAGACTCCGCTCTGCCAAAGTCTTCACAAAACTAGACTTACGGGGGGCATATAACCTCATCCGCATGCGTCAAGGAGACGAATGGAAAACCGCCTTTAGAACCAGATATGGTCATTTTGAGTCCCTGGTTATGCCTTTTGGCCTCTGCAACGCCCCTGCCACTTTCCAACACTTCATCAATGATGCTTTTCGAGATCTATTGGACCAGTTCGTGATTGCTTATCTGGATGATATTCTAATCTTTTCGAAAAACCTGGAGGAACATCGCAAACATGTTTGCACTGTCTTTGAAAGGCTAAGGAAGAACCAACTTTATATTAAATTGGAGAAATTTGAGTTTGAACGAACCCAGATGCAGTTCTTGGGATATATTATTTCTCCTAAAGGAGTAAGCATGGATCCTGAGAAGATCAAAGCAGTGGTGGATTGGCCTGCTCCTAGTAATGTTAAAGAGATACAATGATTTATTGGTTTTGTCTCTTTCTACAGAAAATTCATAAGAAACTTCTCTAAAGTGATAGCACCAAAGAAAGGGGTGCCCTTTGTGTGGTCAGTTGAGGCACAGACTGCTTTTATTAAGCTAAAGACTCTTTTTTTCACTTCTGCACCAATATTGGTACATCCCGATCCTGAAGTTCCTTTTATAGTGGAAGTGGATGCCTCAGACTCTGCTGTGGGAGCTATCCTTTCTCAGCAAAAAGGAGAAAAGATGCAGCTTCATCCTTGTGCGTGTTTCTCTCGCTTAATGTCATCAGTCAAAAGAAATTATGACATCGGGAATAAGGAATTACTGGCAATTAAGGAAGCCTTTTCTGAATGAAGGCATCTGCTGGAAGGGGCTAAGCATCCAGTAACTGTTCTCACTGATCATAAAAATCTAGAATTCATTTGCTCTGCCAAGAGGATGTCTTTTAGACAAGCACGTTGGTCACTGTTCTTTTCCCGGTTTAATTTTATCATCTCGTGTCGACCTGGGTCAAGGAATGGTAAGGCCGATGCATTATCAAGAATGTTGACTGAACCATGCCAGGAAGACAACCCTGAATGTATGATTTTGCCTCAAAAGAACTTCATAGGGGCCACGGGTTTCAAGACATTCTTGAGTCTCCTAAAGGAGGGGTATGAAAATGACCCTCTTCTCAATCATCCGCCTGCGGATATTAACCTTGTGTACAAGAATGGCTTTTGGACTCATGCACATAGTCTATGTACCTAAATCTGCTCGGATTGAAGCCCTCAGGTTGGCTCATGACTCAAAACTTGCTGGGCATTTTGGGATTTCCAAAACAGAAGAGCTCTTGTCACGTTCATTTTGGTGGCCCAGCTATAAGAAAGACATGTGGCCTCATGCCTGACCTGTGCACACAGTAAGACTCCCCGAGCTTCTCCTTTGGGGTTGCTCCAGCCACTCCCTGTTCCATCAAGACCATGGGGCTCAATTTTTATGGACTTTGTGGTAGATTTACCTCCCTCAAGAGAAATGAGCACTTTCTTGGTTGTTGTTGACCGTCTCACTAAGATGGCTCATTTTATATCTGTTAAGGGGGTACCTTCAGCTGAGCAATCTGCTGAGTTAATGCTTCGAGAAGTATTTAAACTACATGGAATTCCTGACGATGTGGTGTCTGACAGAGGTGTACAGTTTACTTCAAAATTTTGGAAAAACTTTTGTTCAGCCTTAGGTGTAACAGTTAATCTGTCTTCTGCTTTTCATCCCCAGTCTAATGGTCAGACTGAGCAGACCAATCAAACCTTAGAGCAGTACCTTTGACATTTTGTCAGTTATCTTCAGGATGACTGGGTGGATTATCTTCCTACAGCAGAGTTTGCATATAACAATTCTAAACATAGCTCCACTTCTCAAAGTCCTTTTTATTTAAACAACGGTTATCATCCAGTTTTTATTCCTGATTTCCCTACCTCAACTCCAATTTCTTCTGTTAACAGATTTTGCAGGAGATTCGTGAGAAATTGATCGAAACATTGAAGGAGGCTCAGGAATGTTACAAGAAGGCTGCTGATAGACATTGCAGATCACTTCATGTGGGTGACAAAGTTTGGTTATCAACCAAAAATTTGAAGGTCCATGTTTCGTCTGCAAAGCTGGGCCAGAAGTTTGTAGGACCATTCAAGATTTCGGCTCAAATCAATCCGGTTACCTTTCGCTTAAAACTTCCTGATAGTTTGAAAAATTCACCCTGTTTTTTACATGTCACTACTTAAACAATTTAATGAAAATCCCTTTTCTGGAAGAATTCTTCCACCTCCTCCACCTGTTGAGGTACAGGGCGAAGTAGAATTTGTGGTGGAGAAAATTCTTGATTCCAGGATCTTTAGAAACAAACTACAATATCTGGTCCAATGGGAAGGATATGGGCCAGAAGAAAATTCTTGGGAGCCTGAGGAGAACATTCATGCCCCTAGATTAACAAGAGAATTCCACCATTGGTTTCCTCACAAACCCAGCCCTAAGACATCCAGAGGACATCCTGAGAGAAGGGGAGTACTGTCAGGTCCTGGGCTTAAACCTGGGACCTCGTTGGTGTCTGGCGTTGACTCTTCCCACTGAGCTATCTGGGATGCTGGACAGCTCTGGTGAACACCAAGCTAGTACTTAGACTCGGCACCTCAGGTGAGCCTGTGTCATCTGCCAGAAGTGACTGCCTTTATACCTGTCCTGCAACTGCTATAGCAACTAGTCTTCAAGCCCAACGCCTGATCGTGACAGGGCGACTATGTGGCAGATGAGGTTTAATGTTGATAAAATGTAAAGTTATGCACTTGGGGGGGCTAAGAATATGCATGCATCATACGCACTAGGGGGAGTACAACTGGGGGGATCCGTAGTGGATAAGGATCTGGGGGTTTTGGTAGATCATAAGCTCAATAATGGCATGCAATGCCAAGCTGCGGTTTCCAAAGCGAGCAAAGTCCTTTCTTGTAATAAGAGAGGTATGGACTCCAGAGAGATATCATTTTGCCCCTGTACAAATCATTAGTAAGACCTCATCTGGAATATGCAGTTCAGTTTTGGGCACCAGTTCTCAAAAAGGATATCGGGGAACTGGAGAAAGTGCAGAGAAGGGCAACCAAACTGATAAGGGAAAATGGAGGCCCCAAGGGGATAGTATGGGCAGAAAGCCAATTCAAGATAACACAATGAAAGTAGTATAAAAATAGATTTAATATGAAAAATATGAAAAGAAAATGCTAAAAACAATCATGCAATACAAGACACGATTATACAGCTGCTCATAGACGCAATGCATAATGTACTGATACAGATCAGAGACAAAAGGTATACATGCCGCCAACCCTACATGTTACAGAAAAACATAAAAGGCATATTGTTCCTATTATGATGGGTATACTTCCTTCTTCAGGGGTTTGAGGCGAGCTTGCTGATATATTTCTATTAGGGATGAGCCGAACACCCCCGGGTTCGGTTCGCACCAGAACCTGCGAACGGACCGAAAGTTTGTGGGAACGTTAGAACCCTATTAAATACAATGGACGCGAACGTTCGAAATCTAAAGTGCTAATTATAACGGCAAATATGCATGTTATTGTCCTAAAAAGGGTTTGGGGACCCGGGTTCTGCCCCAGGGAACATGTATCAATGCAAAAAAAAGTTTTAAAAACTGCCGTATTTTGGGAGCAGTCATTTTAATGATGCATAAAGTGAAAAAAAAAAAAGTCAAATATTCCTTTAAATATCGTACCTGGGGGGTGTCTAAAGCATGCCTGTGAAGTGGCATGTGTTTCCCGTGTTTAGAACTGTCCCTGCACAAAGTGACATTTCTAAAGGAAAAAAAAGCCATTTAAAACTGCTTGTGGCTTTAATGTAATGTCTGGTCCCGGTAATATGGATGAAAATCTTTGAGAAAAATGGCATGGCTACCCCATCAGCCCCCACCCCAGCCCATTACCAGCCCCTTTGGGTCTTGTATGGATATTAAAGGGAACCCCGCACACAAAATAAAAAAGGCCCTATATACTCTGAACAGCAGTATACAGGCGGTGCAAACAAGACAGGGACTGTAGGTTTGTTCATAAGTAGAATCTGTTTGTAATTTTGAACACGTACATTGTTTAAGTGTATCTCCAGCCAAAAAATCTATTTTTAAGCTTTTTGGAAAACATAGGGAAGGGTTATCACCCCTGTAACATTTGTTTTGCTGTCTGTGCCCCTGTTCAGAACATTTCACCTCACTTTCCGTCCCAATGACAACTGTTTTTGAAAAGTGGGGTTTTTATTGAAACAAGGATTGGTGATAAAGCATCAGTAGAGAGGAGACACCTTTTTCCCATATTAACTCTTACAGGAGAGAATTTCCCTTCCTAGGGGTAGATTTCCTCTCACTTCCTGTTGTCTCCTTCCGTTTGCAAGTAGGAGTCGTTTGTAAGTTGGATGTTTGAAAGTATGGGCCTGCCGTATATACTCTGCAGAAATTGACCCCTTAGGTGTTGGTGTTGGCACAACACTGTAAGCACACAGTTACTCTTGGTGGGCGCTGGAACGCCCTGCTGTCAACTATTATATCAGGAATTGTAATTACATGCCATTGTTGAACAGTGGTAGGAAAAATTGGGCCTTTGATGGTGGTGCAGGTGCCACAACACTGTAAGCCCTCACAGTTACTCTTGGTGGGTGCATGAATGGGCCCTGCTGTGAATTATTAGATCAAGAATTGTAATTGCATGCCCCTGTAGAATAGGGGCTGAAAAATTGGGCCTTAGCCACTGGTGCCACAACACTGCAACCCCTCACAGATACTGTACTTGGAGCACAGTAATGAGCCCTGTTGCAAAGTATTGCATCAAAAATTGTAAAAAAAAATTGGGCCTTAGGCACTGGTGCTGGTGCCACGACACTGCAACCTCTCCCAGATACTCTAGTTGGAGTGCAGGAATGAGCCCTGCTGCAAAGCATTGCATCAAAAATTGTAATTACATGCCCCTGTTAAACAGGGGCTGAAAAATTGGGCCTTAGCCACTGGTGGCGGCACCCAGAAACAAAAATGTTTTTCCAAGATATCATCTTGAATAGGATCATTGAGGAGGAGGAGGATAGTCAGTCAACATAACAGGACAGTCACTCAGTCAGCATCAGCATCAGTCTTGAAGGGATGTGACATTTGAAAATAAATTATTCTGTTATATCAGCTTCAGGTGCTTGGTAGCTGGTGGTGATCCAAGACTGGTTCATCTTTAGGAAGGTCAGTCAATCAACCGAATCGGTGGACAGGCGCACCCTGTGATCTGTGACAAATCCTCCAGCAGCACTGAATGTGCGTTCCGAAAGAACGCTGGATGCAGGACAGGCCAGTAGCTCAATTGCATACTGTGCAAGCTCTGGCCAGTGATCCATCCTTAAGACCCAGTAAGCCAGAGGATTTTCGGTAGGAAAGGTGTCCAAATCTGACCTTGCCCCTAGGTATTCCTGCACCATGTATATCAGACGCTGGCGATGGTTGCTGGAACCGATCATACCTTGGGGCTGCGGACTAAAGAAGTGTCTGAACGCATCGGTCAGACGACCACCTTCTCCACCGCTCCTTCTTTGACTGACCGAAGCCTAAGCAACTCGTTGTCCCAGACCAGGAGTTTGTAACCTCCCAGTCTCTGGGAACGCGTTGCACAGACCTTTCTGCAAGGCCTCCCGGAGTTGTCTCATCCTCTGCTCCCTCTGCGACGGTAAGAGAAGGTCCGCAACCTTAGCCTTGTACCGTGGATCAAGGAGAGTGGCCAGCCAGTAATGGTACCTCTCCTTGATCCGAAGAATACGAGGATCCTTCCGCAGACTTTGCAGGATCAGGGAGGCCATGCAGCGTAGGTTAGCTGAGGCATTAGGTCCGGAGTCCTCTGGGTCACTAAGGACGACATGATCCACAGCCACCTCCTCCCAGCCACGTACAAGTCCACGGGTTTCTTGGGACTGTAAATCATCCCTAAAAGACTGCTGCTGTTGATGCTGCTGAGTGCCAGGCTCCACCTCCATGCTGACACATTCCTCGTCCTCGTCCTCGTCCTCTTCCTGTGTGATGGGTGGGACAGAAGGAACACTGTCTGGGTAAAGGGGGCCTTGAGAGGCAAGGAAGTCCTCCTCCTCCTGCCTCTGTTCGGCCTCAAGTGCCCTGTCCATTATTCCACGCAGCGTGTGCTCCAACAGGTGGACAAGAAGTACAGTGTCACTGATGCATGCACTGTCACTGCTCACCATCCTCGTGGCCTCCTCAAATGGTGCCAGGACAGTGCATGCATCCCTGATCATGCCCCACTGGCGTGGTGAAAAAAAGCCGAGCTCCCCTGACCCTGTCCTGGTGCCGTAGTCGCACAGGTACTCATTGATGGCCCTCTGCTGCGTGTGCAGCCGCTGCAGCATGGCCAACATTGAGTTCCACCTGGTGGGCATGTCACATATAAGGCGGTTCTTGGGCAGGTTCAACTCCTTTTGCAGCTCAGCCAGGCGAGCACTGGCATTATAAGATCTGCGGAAATGCACACAGACTTTCTTGGCCTGCCTCAGGACATCCTGTAAGCCCCGGTACCTGCCCAAGAACCGCTGCACCACCAGGTTAAGGACGTGAGCCACACAGGGCACATGGGTCAGTTGTCCCTGTCGGAGGGCGGAGAGGAGGTTGGTGCCATTGTCGCAAACCACCATTCCTGGCTTCAGCTGGCGTGGCGTCAACCACCTCTCGGCCTGCCCCTGCAGAGCAGACAGAACCTCTGTCCCCCAAACACCAGCGCAAGCACGGCATGGCATCTTTTTGCCTGCGTACTTGCGTAGCCCCTTGAACGCCTACGGAGCACCGCTGGTTCCAAGGACAAAGCACAGGAAGAGGCCATGGAGGAAGAAGAAGAGGAGGGGGTGGAGGAGAGAGGTGTGTCACAACCAGTAGTAGCATTTTGGAGGCGTGGCGGCGGAACAACCTCCAACACTACTGCACCTTGTCCTGCATCCTTCCCAGCTGCCAAAAGAGTGACCCAATGGGCCGTGAAAGAAAGGTAACATCCCTGTCCATGCCTGCTGGACCATGAGTCAGCGGTAATATGCACCTTACCGCTGACCGCCCTGTCCAGCGAGGCATGGACATTGCCTTCCACATGCCGGTAGAGACCTGGAATCGCCTTCCGTGAGAAAAAGTGGCGTTTGGGAACCTGCCACTGAGAAACCGCACATTGCACAAACTCACGGAAGGCAGCAGTTGAAGCGCTAGCAATTTAGCCAAGCTAGCATTCAACCGCTGGGCATGTGGATGGCTGGGAGTGAACTTCTTTCGACGGTCCAGCAGCTGGGGCAGGGAAATTTGCCTGCTAGAATCGGACGTCGGTGTACTGCTAGCAGAGTGCCCGCAAGTACTTGGCTGTGACACACCTAATTCTACACCTTCATTCCTCTCAGTGCAGGTTTCAGAGAGGACTGAAGGTATAGTGGGGTTGGAGATCCCAGCTGATGCGGTGCAAGGAGAGGTCCGCTTTGTTCTTTGGTGTGGGTCTTTAAGGTAGGCTTGCCAACGAGCTGCATGGCAGGTCAACATATGTCTGGTCAAGCATGTGGTGCCCAAGCGGCTGATGTTTTGGCCACGCGATATACGCTTGAGACATATGTTGCAAACAGCAGCTGTGCAATCTGATGCACTCGACTCAAAAAAGGCCCACACCAAAGAACTTTTTGAATAACGGGCAGAGGCAGCGCCCTGCACAGGCAGAGCTCTGCGGTGTGATTCAGTCGGTGTGCTGCCCTTACGCTGGGCCCCGGAGGGCATCCTGCCTCGTTGGAGATGTGCCTCCTCCTCATCCTCCTCCTCCTCCTCCTCTCTCCTATTAGGCACCCACGTGGAGTCAGGGACCTCATCATTCCCTCCCTCCTCATCACTGGAGCCAATCTGGCAGTATGCTGCAGCTGCTGGAACATGACTGCCAGATTGGTGTCCTTCTTGAGCATCCCCTCTCTCTGCTCTCACGCTACTGCCTTCCTCAAGCTGGGTATCATCATCAGACCCTTCGAAACGCTGGGCATCCTCCTGGAGCATGTACCCAACACTGTGCTCAAACAGTTCGGGGGACTCCTCAGGAGGACATGGTGGGTCTAGGGAAGGAGTGACTGATGATGACATTGATACCAGGGAAGAGGACACTTTGGCAGCTGCTTTGCCAGTACCCTGAGCCTGGGTGAGAGAGGATGAGGAGGATGAGGAGGGCTTGGTCATCCACTCTACCAAGTCTTCAGCATGATGCGGCTCAACACGTCCAGCTGCCGAAAAGGACAAGCGTGTCCCATGGCCATGTGCTGATGACAATGCACCGCGTCCACGACCAGCACTGTTGCCCCCAGACACAGAGCCTCCTTGCCCTCTTTTATTGGCTCGCGACTGTCTGCCTCTCTTTGTTGGCCTTCCAGACATAGCAATGGCCTGCAGGGAGATGGAAAAACTAGCAATAAGGGGTAGCTTCAGGTGTATATTTTGCAGGAAGCACACAACGCCCGCTGTAAGTGCTGCAGATGACTGCCTGTGTAACACACCAGGAAAACGCAGCAATACGGGCTAGCTTCAGGTGTATATTTAGCAGGAAGCACACTACACCCGCTGTAAGTGCTGCAAATGACTGTTAGTGTAACACACCAGGAAAACACAGCAATAAGGGCTAGCTTCAGGTGTATATTTAGCAGGAAGCACACTACGCCCGCTGTAAGTGCTGCAAATGCCTGTTAGTGTAACACACCAGGAAAACACAGCAATACGGGCTAGCTTCAGGTGTATAATGTGCTGGAGGCACACTACGCCCGCTGTAAGTGCTGCAAATGTCTGTTAGTGTAACACACCAGGAAAACACAGCAATACGGGCTAGCTTCAGGTGTATAATGTGCTGGAGGCACACTACGCCCGCTGTAAGTGCTGCAAATGCCTGTTATTGTTGTGTTTTCCTGGTGTGTTACACTAACAGGCATTTGCAGCACTTACAGCGGGCGTAGTGTGCCTCCAGCACATTATACACCTGAAGCTAGCCCGTATTGCTGTGTTTTCCTGGTGTGTTACACTAAGGTCTAGCTTCAGGTGTATATTTATCAGGAAGCACACTATGTCCGCTGTAAGTGCTGCAAATGGCTGTTAGTGTAACACACCAGGAAAACACAGCAATACGGGCTAGCTTCAGGTGTATAATGTGCTGGAGGCACACTACGCCCGGTGTAAGTGCTGCAAATGCCTGTTAGTGTAACACACCAGGAAAACACAGCAATAAGGGCTAGCTTCAGGTGTATATTTAGCAGGAAGCACACTACGCCCGGTGTAAGTGCTGCAAATGCCTGTTAGTGTAACACACCAGGAAAACACAGCAATAAGGGCTAGCTTCAGGTGTATATTTAGCAGGAAGCACACTACGCCCGCTGTAAGTGCTGCAAATGCCTGTTAGTGTAACACACCAGGAAAACACAGCAATACGGGCTAGCTTCAGGTGTATACTGTGCAGGAGGCTTAGCAACAATGACACTGACACTGTCCCCTGCCTATCCTTGTCTCTCCCTGCACACAAGGATTAGCAAAGAATATGACACTGACACTCTCCCTGCCTATCCTTCTCTCTCCCTGCACACAAGGTTTAGCAAAGAATATGACACTGACACTCTCCCTGCCTATCCTTCTCTCTCCCTACACACAAGGTTTAGCAAAGAATAGCATAATGAAACTGTCCCTGCCTATCCTTCTCTTTCCCTGCGCCGGAACACACTACACAAGGCCGCCGCGCTGGCGGCCTTTTATAGTGTGGGGCGTGTGCTAAACCCCCTGAGCTATAATTGGCCACAGGCAACCTGTCTGTGGCCAATTATGGCTCTCCTAGCTGCCGGCGCTGTGATTGGCCAAGCATGCGGGCTCACAGTGCATGCTTGGCCAATCACAGCGCCGGGATTGCACTGCGATGGCGCAGTGTATTGTGGGCCGTTCGCGTCACTCGAATTTGGCGCGAACGGCCCAAATCTTTCGATCTTCGTCGAACGAGCGAACACCGAGCTCATCCCTAATTTCTATAGGAAAAGAGTGTATAAGTAAGTGGTAAGAAAACCAAATAATGTTTATTACCCTCAACCTCTTTCTTTTTCCCTTCCTCTCTTTCTTTCCCTGTCTTTCTTTCTTTTTTCCTCCTTTACTTTTTCCTTTTCTCTTTCTTTTTCTTTCTCCTTTTTTTTTCTTTTCTTCCCCTCTTCCTTCTTTTCTTCTCTTTTTCTTTTTTCTTTTTTCCCCTCTTTTTTGTTTTCTTTCCCCCCTTTTTTCCTTTCCCTCTTCCCTTCTTTTCTTTTCTCTTTCTTCTTTTTTTTCTCTTCTTTTCTCCTCTTATTTCCCCTTTTGGTTGGGGGTAATAAACATTGCTTGATTTTCTTACCACTTACTTATACACTCTTTTCCTATAGAAATATATCAGCAAGCTCGCCTCAAACCCCTGAAGAAGGGGCCTCCATTTTCTCTTTCTGCAAATTTTGGGATGTGGTAGGAAGTCTCAGGACTAACCATAATCTCATTGTGTTTAACCAAACTGATAAAAGGCATGGATGAGCTCAGCTATGAGGAAATATTAGAGGAACGGAATCTATTCCCTCTTCAGAAGAGGAGATTAAGAGGGGATATGATCAACATGTACAAATATATAAGGGGTCCATATAGTGAACTTGGTGTTGAGTTATTCACTTTACGGTCAACACAATCAACAAGGGGGCACTCTTTACGTCTAGAGAAAAAGAGATTTCATCTCCAAATACGGAAAGGTTTCTTCACTGTAAGAAATGGGAAAATGTGGAATAGACTCCCTCCAGAGGTGGTTCTGGCAAGCTCAGTAGATTGCTTTAAGAAAGGCCTGGATACTTTCTTAAATGTACATAATATAACTGGGTACTGACATTTATAGGTAAAGTTGATCCGGGGAATATCCGATTGCCTCTCGGGGGATCAGGAAGGAATTTTTTCCCCTGCTGTAGCAAATTGGATCGTACTCTGCTGGGGTTTTTCGCCTTCCTCTGGATCAACTGTGGGTATAGAATTAGGTATATGGGATTGTATGAAATTATTTTTTTATGGTTGAACTGGATGGACTTGTGTCTTTTATCAACCTGACTAACTAACTATGCTGTAATATTTTGCAGCAGGGTTTGTTCCTGTGCTCAACTAGAGTATCTGTGAGGGGTTGCAGTGTTGGGGCACCAGCACCAGTGCCTAAAGCCCAATTTTTCTGCCCCTGTTTAACAGTGGCGTGTAATTACAATTTTTGGCTGTAATATTTTGCAGCAGGGCTTGTTGCTGCGCTCAACTAGAGTATCTGTGAGGGGTTGCAGTGTTGTGGCACCAGCACCAGTGCCTAAGGCCCAATTTTTCTGCCCCTGTTAAACAGGGGCGTGTAATTACAATTTTTGATCTAATATTTCACAGCAGGGCCCGTTCCTGCGCCCACCAAGAGTAACAGTGTTGTGGCAACTCCACCAAACCACCACCAAAGGCCCAATTTTTCTGCCCCTGTTTAACAGGAGCGTGTAATTACAATTTTTGCTGTAATATTTTGCAGCAGGGCTCGTTCCTGTGCTCAACTAGAGTGTCTGTGAGGGGTTCCAGTGTTGTGGCACCACCACCACCAAAGGCCTAATTTTCTGCCCCTGTTCAACAGGGGCATGTAATTACAATTCTTGATATAATATTTCACAGCAGGGCCCGTTCCAACGCCCACCAAGAGAAACTGTGAGGGCTTACAGTGTTCTGGTACCACCAACACCTAAGGCCAAATTTTCTGCAGAGTATATAGGGCAGGCCATATAGTATATACAGGCGGTCCCCTACTTTCAAACATCCGACTTACAAACGACTCCTACTTACAAACAGGAGGAAACAACAGGAAGTGAGAGGAAATCTACCCCTAGCAAGGGAAATTCTCTTCTGTAAGAGTTAATATGGGAAAAACTGAGTCTCCACTGATGCTTTATCACCAATCATTGTTTCCCTAAAAAACCCAAATTTTCAAAATCCAATTGTCATTGGGACAGAAAGTGAGGTGAAATCTTCTGAACAGGGGCACAGACAGCAAAACAAATGTTACAGGGGTGATAACCCTTCCCTATGTTATCCAAAAAGCTTTAAAATATATTTTTTGTCTGGAGCGACACTTACTAAATGTACCTGTTCCAAATTACAAACAGATTCAACTTAAGAACAAACCTACAGTCCCTGTCTGGTTTGGACCGCCTGTATACTGCTGTTCAGAGTATATAGGGCCTGGGGGTTTTACACCTTTTCTTTTTTTAATTTGGGTGCAGGGTTCCCCTTAATATCCATACAAGACCCAAAGGGCCTGGTAATGGACTGGGGGGGGGGGGGGTACCCATGCCGTTTCTATCAATGATTTTCATCCATATTGCCAGGACCCGACATTACATTAAAGCCGCAAGCAGTTTTAAATGACCTTTATTCCGTTAGAAATGTCATTTTTTGCAGGGACTGTTCTAAACACGTGAAACACGTGCCACTTTACAGGCATACTATAGACACCCCCCAGGTACGATATTTACAGGAATATTTCACTTTTATTTTTTCACTTTAAACATCATTAAAATCACTGCTCCCGAAAAAACGTCCGTTTTTTAAAACTATTTTTTGCATTGATACATGTCCCCTGGGGCAGGACCCGGGTCCCCAAACCCTTTTTTAGGACAATAACTTGCATATTAGCCTTTAAAATTTGCACTTTTGATTTCTCACGTTCGAGTCCCATAGACTTTAACAGTGTTCGAATGTTTGCGCGAACTTTCGGTCCGTTCGCATGTTCTGGATGAGAACCGAACCAGGGGGGGTGTTCGGCTCATCCCAATGGTCAAGCATGTGGTACCCAAGCGGCTGATGTTCTGTCCACGTTTCATCCACTTCAGACATAGTTTGCAAACAGCAACAGTGCAATCTGCTGCACACGTGTCGAAAAAGGCCCACACCAAGGAACTTTTAAAAGTCAGTGGGGAGTCTGCAGCGCCCTGCATCTGCAGAGCTCTGCGGTGTGATGTAATAGGGTGGCTGCCCTTAAGTTTCCCCCTAGAGAACATCCTGCCTCGTTGGAGTTGTGCCTCCTCCTCTCTTCTCTCAGGCAGGCACCTAAGTAAGTACAGTCAGTGACCTCATCATCCCCTCCCTCCTCGTCACTGGAGAAAACTTGGCAGTATGCTGCAGCTGGGGGAACTTGACTGCCAGTTTCTTGTCCTTCTGTGGCACCCCCCTCTCTCTAGGCTCACGTCACTCCCTTCCTCAACCTGTGAACCAACATTAGATTCTTCAAATCGCTTTGCATCCTCCAGCAGCATATAACAGACACCGTGGTCGAATAATTCTGGGGACTTCTCCGTGCATAATGGTGGGGCTACAGAAGGAGTGACTCTGGACAAGGAGTCGGTGGAATAGGCCGCTTTGGCAGCTGTGTTGGAAGGCAAACTACTCTGAACCTGGATGACAGAGGATAAGGAGGATGAGGACAGCTTTGTTATCCGCTCCACCAACTCTTCTGCATGTTGTGGCTCAATAACACGGCCAGCAGCAGAAAATAAGGACAAGCGTGCCCCACGGCCACCTGCAGAGGCATGTCCACGACCACCACTGTTGACCGTAGACACAGAGGCTGCTTGCCCTCTTTTAGTGGCCTGTGAGCATCTGCCTCTCCTTGGTGGCCTTCCAGACATGATGTATTTTTTATTTTGCAACACCACACTACACTATATTATATACTGTGTACACCGCTTGAAGTGTATTAGAAACTATACACCACCGAATGCACTGTATATATAGGCTATACTGAATGCAGAGTGTGTGTGTGTGTGTGTGTGTGTGTGTGTATATATATATATATATATATATATATATATATATATATATATATATGTACTTTTCCGGGTGTAAATTTGAACTTGACAGAGACATTGGTGATGTGTAATTCCCTGCAGCCCAGCAGGTGGCGGTGTCACCCTGGGCTGGGGTTGAATCATTGCTGTGTGTCGTGCCTCCTTTTTGTCCTCCCTCGGCAGCGGTATGGTGGGCCAGGGAACCCGCCGTGCTTACTGGGAGAGGGTATAAAGGGGCCGGCCATCTTTGTCACGGGGGAGTCCAGGGCACCTTCAGCCTGTGGACGGTGGTTCGTGTCGGTTCTCTAGGCGGGCCTAGGCCTAGAGGACAGTCGGAGGTCGTGTTCCATCCCAGGCACCTTTAGCCTGGGGTGAGGTACTCAGATGGAGGTCTGGAGCTCAGTGCCCAACACTGAGTTCCGCGAGGGAAGGAGATCCTAGGGAACCCCGGGAGTGGGTACCCGAATCCGGAAGGCGTAATGGACCGGGGGGAGCTCCTCACTCGAAGACCTGGTGCAGCATAATGCCACTGACGGGTGAGCCTCTCATCGGAGACCACCTGGAAGGAAATTCCCCCTTGCTCGGAGACAGCAGCCCACTTTCAGGGAGGAAAGTGGAGAACACATTGTGTCTGGGCCTGCTCGCATCCACACCTCCTTTTCTGTTCTGTTTTTACCAAGGGAGTTCAACTGATTGTGTTCATTCAAGAAGAATAAAGGAGTGTTGAACTTTAATGGTGTGGGGCTCATTTCCTGACAGACATTGTTCAAGGTAACTCTTGGTGGAGGCTCCAGGTGCACAACACTGACCCGAAGGTAAAATAACTTTGCTTTTATCACACTGACACCTGTGGTGAAAGCCAGGCGTGGTGTCCCCGCTCCCTTCCCCTCTGAAAGGTACCCCTAGACAAGAGACAGACGAGCTGAAGAGAGAGAGAGGGGAGTGAGGAAGGCGCTACATATATACATACACCGCCTGAAGTGTATTAGAAACTGTACACACTGTATTAGATACTGTGTACAGCACCTGCACTGTATTAGAAACTGTACAACGCCTGCACTGTATTAGAAACTGTACAATGGCTGCACTGTATTGTATACTGTGTACACCACCAGAAGTGTAGTAGAAACTGTACACACTGTATTAGGTACTGTGTACACCGCCTGAAGTGTATTAGAAACTATACACCACCGAATGCACTGTATATATAGGCTACACTGAATGCACAGTATATATATATATATATATATATATATATATATATATATCAAATGCACTGCCACTAACTGAATAATCTGCCTGCTTAATCTAACTCAAGCTATCTCTCTGTCCACGCCAACAACACTACACAGGGCCGATATGTAAGCAGCCTCATATAGTGTGGGGCGTGGACTTAGTCCCCCTGAGCCATGATTGGCCAAAGACACCCTGCCTTTGGCCAATTATGTCTCTCTCTGCAGAGCGCGCTGGGATTGGCCAAAGCATGCAGGTCAGGTGCATGCTTTGGCCAATCATCATACAGCAATGCATTGCGATATTGCAGCGCATTTTGAGGCTTTCCACGGCGCTTAAATTTTATTGCGAATGCCCCATATGTTAGGTTCGTTTTAGAACAAACGAACACCCAATGTTCAAGTCAAACTTATGTTCGACTCGCACCGCTGGCTCATCCTTAATAAGGACCCTTGTAGCAATAATGACAGCAATGTACCTGTTGCAGATCTGATGGTCTTCAACGGCATGTAGGAGCTCCTTAATTGTATCCAATAAGGTGTAATAGCAAGCAATAGGATTTCTTGAAATGGTAGAAAGTGTCCCAGTGAAACCGTGGAAAAGAGATTTTGTAAGGGTGGGCGACTGCCCTCTCACCAACGACCAGGCCGATTCAATGCCCTCCGAACAGAAGCCTCTGTAGTGACACTCGGCCATTTCGTACTCCCGATGCGAAGCTTGGAACACAGGTTGGCAGGCGACTGAAGTGGTGCTGGATGGATGTCCGACGAACAGCAAGCAGTGCTAGGCCCCTCTCATCTGGGTTGAATTTGATACATCACGTGGTAGGCCACGTCCTCTCTCTCCCCATGCACGGAGAGGTCCGTCATGCGTCAGGCCCAGGAGGAAGAGAGTGCAGGGCAGGGCTTTGGTTTCTTATATTGTTCCTCCCAGCAATCTCTCCAATGGCAGCAAAGATCCCTGGGCTATGTAGTCAAAGTACAGGGTCATGCAAAGCAATTATCAATCTGTGGAACTACTCATCCCACATTCCCTTTGGCTTGGCTCACAAACATGATGTCAGTTGATAAAACAGGACACTAGAGGGACATGCGATGCATAAGGATGGTGAGGACCTTCATGACATGAGTCCGGTGAAGTTCAATAGAAGCTGAAAAAACAAGGCTATCATCCAAGTATACTACTAAAAAGTCGTCAAGATGTTGTCTGAAAATTTCGTTGACCAGATGTTGGAAGGTGGCTGGAGCATTACAAAGTCCGAATGGCATAACCAGGTATTCGTAATGTCCGAAACTAGATCTAAAGGCGGTCTTCCACTCGTCTCCAGCCCTGATCCGGATGAGGTTATAGGCTCCCCGCAGATCCAATTTAGAAAAGATCCGAGCAGATCGGAAGCGCTGAAACAACTCCGGGATAAGAGGTAATGGGTACCTGTTTTTGATGGTTATTTTGTTCAGCTCCCGATAATCGACGCAGGGTCGTAGGGAACCGTCTTTCTTTCCTACAAAGAAGATCCCGGCACCGGCTGGAGAGGAAGAAGGGCGAATAAATTTCTTCTCAAGGTTTTCATCAATATAGGCCTTGAGGGCCTTCAACTCGGTTTCAGACAGAGGGAAGATACGTCCGAACTGAATTTCTGAGCCAGGCAGGAGATCGATGGGACAATTGTAGGGCCAATGGGGTGGTAGATGATCAGCTTGCTGCTTATCGAAGACGTCCCGAAACTCCAGATAAACTGGGGTAACATGCTGCAAATTATCTGGTTTGGCGATCATGGAAGCACAGGTGGTAGAGGCTGAGGCAAGACAGTGCTGGGAACAGTAGGACGAGGTAAAGCTAACTTCTCTTTTTGCCCAATTTATGAGGGGCTCGTGCGCCTGCAGCCAGGGGAGACCCAGAATGATGGGGAACATTGGAGAAGGGATGAGGTTTAACCGGAGGAACTCTTGGTGGCCTGAGTCAGAAACAGCAAGGATGGGTTTGGTTTCCTGTGTAACAAGCCCCGAGCGGGGTAGGGACCCATCTGCCAGGTGTATCTGGAGGCAGTGGTCCTTAGGTTGAATAGGGACATGAAGACTTGAGGCCAGTGAAGAGTCCAGGAAACAGCTGCAGGCTCCAGAGTCAATAATTGCCGGGAGGCGGATTGCCCCTTCCAGCAGCTGTAGAGAAATAAAGAGAATGACATAAATCTGGGGATTGCCAGAAACTTGACAATTCAGAATGTCTTTAGAAGTAGACTTACTGGGTTTCACTGGGCAGCTGCGAAGAAAGTGGCCGGTACCCCCGCAGTAGAGGCACAGGTTGGCTTGGCGCCTGCGCAGTCTTTCTTCGGGAGTAAGGGGAGGCCGCACCAGCCCAAGCTGCATAGGTTCTTGTTCGGGAAGGGGTGCTTCTGTGGGAGTAGCGGTAGGTGGGTAATGAGGAGCAGTTCTGAAAGGAGGCCAGCTGGGATGAGGAAGCTGAAAGCGCTCCGCGTGCCGCTCACGTAGGCGCCTGTCAAGTTGGGTAGCTGACTGAATGAATCAAGTTCTCCAAGGAAGTGAGGGTTTCTATTCTGGCCAGCTCGTCCTTGAGAACCTCGGACAGTCCTTGGCGGTATTGGTATCTGAGGGCCGCCTCATTCCATCCGGTATCGGCTGACCACTTCCTGAACTCTGCCGTGTAATCTTCCACCGGCCTTTTCCCTTGGGACAGGCTATGAAGAACGGATTCAGCTGTAGCTGAACGCTGAGGGTCATCGTACAGTTGCGCCATGCTCGTAAAGACGTATCCACAGAGTCCAGTATGGGGCTTTGCTGCTCCATCAACCCATGGGCCCAGGCTTGAGGGTCATCAGTCAGGAGGGAGATGATGAACCCTGCTTTGACTGCTTCGGAAGAGAAAGTTCTTGGTTGAAGGGCGAGATAAAGGGAACAAGCATTCTTAAAAGCCTGATATTTTTTGCGGACCCCCAAGAATCATTCCGGGATAGGGACCCTGGGTCATTACTACGGTTGAACTTGTTGGTACTTGAGAGGTGGTGGCAACATTGGCGGAGGTAGCAGCCTGGGGTGCAGGTCCTAACAGACTGGTGAGCTGTTGAAGGCGGCCATCTATTTGGGCATAGCCATCTTGTAGTTTTTGAACTGTGTCCGTTAAGGTGGATACCTGCTGGCAGAGGGTGTCAAACGGGGAATGCACCCTGTCGGCCTCAGACATCTGGCTGGTTTGTACTATCAGGCGAGTACTCAGAGGCCGAGATGCCGAGAGTTGTTCACCCTTGCACCCAAGCGCACTCCGCCCCCTGGAGGTGAGACAAGGAGAGGACGGCACAAGGGAGCACTGGCTACCAGCAGGTAGAGGTGTCTTGCTGGAAGGTCTAGTGGTGATGGGTAGACTGAGAGCAGGCCGAGGGTCAAACACCGGAAGTAGACAAGTTCAGGCAGGAACCAGCAGCAAGTGAACAAAGTCCAGGCAAGAACTAGCAGCGGGTAAACAAGTCCAGGCAGAGACTAGAAGCAGGCTGAGCAAAGAAGTTCCAGGTACAGGCAGGGGGTCAAGGGCTGTAGACAACAGCAGATCCGAGTCACAGGCCGAGGGTCAAACACTGGGAGAGAGGTAGAAGTCCGTAGAGCAAGCCAGGGGGTCAGGTGCAGGAGAGGTAGTAGAGTAGTCAATCCGGTCCGGGTCACAGCAGGAGATCAAACGTATACTTTTCAGGTACTAGGAACACATGAACGCTGACAAACCAGCAACCAGACTGTGTCACTGAGCTTGTTTAAATAGGCCCGCCTGTCATCCTATTGGCATGCCATTGCGCACGCGCATGCGCCATTGCGCGCACCCGTGAACGCCGGAGCGACGCTCCACCGCGCACGCGCATGCGCCGAAGCGTCGTTCCGCCGTGCATGCGCGCTGGGCGCAGATTGGTGACACTAGGTGGGGAATTTCCCTGACGCCTGGGCAGTGGTTAGGCTCTTCTTCAACGCCTGGAAGGCCTCTTCACACTTCTGGTTCCACTGATCTTTGACTGACTCTCCCGGCTTCCTGGGCCCTGAGTCGTCCTCTTCCCCTTCTGCCTTGAGTAGTTCATTCAGTGGTCTGGCGATTCGGGCAAATCCCACTACAAACCTCCTATAATAGGAGCAGAACCCCAAGAAGGATCTGAGTTCTGTTACCGTAGTGGGCCGTGGCCAGGAGGTAACTGCCTCCAACTTCTCGGGGTCTGTGGCCACCCCTTCTTCAGACACTGTGTCCCAGATAGTTAACGGAAGACTGGTAGAACTGACACTTCTCGGGTGAAAGCTTGAGCCCCTCCTCACTGAGTCTTCTCAATACCTTCTCCAGCCTCTCCTCGTGTTCCTCCAAGGTTCTCCCAAAGACAATGACATCGTCCAGGTACACAAGGACTTCGATAAGGTTCATGTCTCCTACAGTCTTCTCCATGAGACGTTGGAAGGTGGCGGGAGCTCCAGACAGTCCCTGAGGCATTCGGTCAAATTCAAAGAACCCCACTGGGGTTATGAAAGCTGTCTTCTCCTTGTCTTCTGGATGCATAGGGATCTAGTAGTACCCACTTTTGAGATCCATAACGCTGAACCACTTCGCTCCAGACAAACTCTGTAGGGCATCCTCTATCCTAGGAGTGGTGTACTGGTCAGGGATGGTTCTCCTGTTGAGAGTCCTGTAGTCTATACATAGCCTCAATGACCCATTCTTCTTCCTGACCACCACTATCGGGGAGGCATAGGGGCTTCTAGACTCCCGGATCACACCAGTCCTCTTAAATTCTGCGAGTTGTTCCCTCAGATCCTCCAGATCTGCTAGTGGGACCCGCCTGACCCTCTCTCTGAAGGGCTTGTCTTCCTGGAGGCGGATTCGATGGGTGGCACTCCTTGCACACCCCACATCGAACTCATCTTTGGAGAAGATCTTCTCCCATCTGGTCAACTGGGCCTTGGTTCTCTCCTTCCAAGCCCTGGGTAGATTCGGGTTCTCCATAGAGAGCTTCTCCCAAACATCTCCTCCTTCACCCGTCCCTTTGACTTCAGACAGGGCAACCGGGGCGGCAGGGCTCACCTGGCCCAGCAGCATTCTGGCGGGAATCTCCATGGGGCCACCGGTAGTGTTCCTGACACTCACCGGAACTCTACAATGGGCCTTCTTCAAGGCCTTCAGCGGAACCACTTCTGGGATCACTTCCAAACCCGAGTGTTCTTCCCTTGGGTCGGGCTCCAGCATGACAAAGGGTCTAGGTTGTTCCCAAGTAAGCTTCACAGTGGCTCTTAGACAGGTTACTTCGCCAGGCTGCAACACTACCCCTTTTCTTCCAAGTCTCCACACCTTCACTATCCCCTCTTCAGGGGTCTTCTGCTCCAAGACCAGTCGTTGGTAGGCCGTCTTCAGCATGGGATGGATCTTGGTGACTGCAGGGCCCCCCCCTTGTACTAGAGGGGTCAGGAGTCTCCGGACCAGATCCGTATTCGTCCCTATTATAAGGAAACTCTTATTGGCTCCAGGCGGCCGAGGGCACACAACTGCCAGGGTGTCGAACATTTCAGCCTTTCCAGCCACGGATGGGTCAAAGGTCATCTTGATGGGCAGGTAGCCATCGTAAGGGAAACTCTGGGTGCCAATTCCCCATATTTCCAGCTCTTCTATCTTCTGGATGGGTAGGTGACTTAAGTGTTTGTCATAGAAATCCCTGTATAGTAGGGTCACTTGTGCCCCAGTATCCAAGATGGCTCTTGTGTAGACTCCCTCCACTTGAATGGGTACTATAGGAGATGGGCCTACCAGTTTCTCTGGATATGGCCTGGCAGAGGTCACCTTCTTCTGGTCCTTCCCATTCGGACTTTCTTTCGTCCAACTCCCTTTGGACTTTAGTCTTTCTTGGGCCTGATATGCATTGATTTCCCTCCTCTTAATGGGTGTACAAACCCGCTGAGGGATGTTATTGTCTTTCTTAGGTGTGCATCCCCTTTGGGGAATGCTGTGCCTCTTCTAAGAGGTCTTGCCCTCTCTCTTTGGGGTGTATCCCTGCTGAGGGATACTGTGTTTCCTCTGAGGGGTTTTGTCTTTTCTCTTTAGCTTCTCATTCAGTTTGGAGCTCACTGAAGATGATGGGCACCCGGTTGACTCCTTCACCGGGGCCCTCTGGAGTTTCCCGCCGGCTTGCGGTTGTCTATTTTCTTCTTTTTGGGGCTGGAACACACAGCTGTAATATGGCCAACTCCTCCACAGTTAAAAGACTATATCTCCCCATTCTTGTAGAGATGCGTGTGCTGAGGCAATTGGGAATAGTTCCTTCCTTGGTACTTCTCTCTCGGGACCCTCTGGATCTTTTGCTATCAGAGAGTTCAGCATCTCTAACACCTTAGACATTTGTGATTTTAAAGTGTCTAATTCTGAGTCTCTTTCAGGGGTCATCACAGAGTTGACCATCACTGGTGCAGGGGCGGCATTTGTCTTAATCATTTGCTGATCCTGTTGTAGTGCCTCTTCATCTCTGATGATCCTTATCAAGTCAGAGTAGGTCAGTGACGTTCCTCCTCCCAAGGTTTTCAGGTGAAGCCAGACTGGATCCGAGCGCAACGCTCCCTTCAGGACTTGCTTCATTCTGGCTGCATCTGTATCTTTGGGCATCATTCCCTTCTTCAATACAATTTTGCACAGCAACCTGTTCAGTCTTCGCCTGTTAGAAAGCTGTTCGAATTGGTAGATCATCTCTGTCACCTTTTCTAACTGACCGAACTCCTGCTGTAGCATGGCTAGACAGTCTTGAGCCGTGCAATCTGTATTCCCAAACCGGAAGCTTTTCACTGCTTCTGCAGCTGCGCCTTTCAGGCTCTCTATCACTCGTTGCCTCTTCTGCGCTTCAGGCACCTCCCATGCCTCTACTGCCTGCAATGCCTGCTCCACCCAAGTATCAAAATCTTCCTCCCCTGCAGGGACAGGGAGCTTCCCTGAGAATGTCTTTAATCTCCGGTAGCTAGTTTCTACATGTGCCGTGCTTGTCTTCTGACACTTTGTTAGCAGATCCCCTATAGCATTTATCAGTTCTGGTGATATGGCAGTGACAGGTGCAGGTGCCACCGGAGGCGTCGCCCTGTCTCTTCTTTCAGGTGAGACACGGGTTGCCCCCTGCGGTGATGGCTCTTTCTTTATAGTTATTGCGTGCGCCAACCTATAGGTTTTGTTGTCTGGCGTCCGCACACAGTTGCGCTTGAAAGTCTCTGGCATCCCGCTCCAGTACTCCACTAGTGCATACTGATACGAGATATCTGGGTCTGACTTTATCTCCGTCACCCACGGTGTATGATCTGGGGACACGGACATCATTAGCTGCTCTACTGTCTCTGTTGACCACTCCTCCCCCGGGAGGCTGATGACTACCGACTTGTCTGGCTCTGCTCTAGATGCTTCGCACCACGCTTTTACTGTTAGCGGGTCCATGCCGGTATCTCTGGCGTGTTCACTTGCTGTATCAGGATCCCGGACGAGAACCCCCACGTGTAGCGCACCCCCAGCTAAGAGAGCCGCTGAATTTGGTCTCAGGCCCTGAACACAGCACCGCCAACCCCCGGCAATTTACTCGACCCACTCTGGCACAGTTAGTCTAGGGTAATATCTCTTATACTCTATGGTAAAATTCAGACACCAATGCAAAGTGATTAAAGAACAACGAGTTTACTCTCTCTTGGTATAATAGATCAACAGTTATAACAAATCACACGTGCCTCTTGCAGAGCCCTGCAGCGAATAGCATACTACACATTAGTGAAATACAGTAATGGCATACCACATGTAACGGCCGTTAACTAAGCGCCCTGTGACGCAGCAACTAAACTCTAACACTTGGTCAGGCCTGACCCAGACTCTAAAACTCAGTCTCTAGGAGATGATTTCTTCGCATGCAAATCTTTAATGGTGGTGCACATTCAGGAACACATTTGTAATCCACAGGTCAAGTAACAACACGGAACACTTCACTGGAGACCCTTTAACTCAGTTCTGCTATGGATCTCCAGTGGGGTCTCAAATACAAGCTAGTGGGCCAAGGCAGTCTGTAGGCCTAGCAATAGTATAAAGTATATGGACTGAGCATGTGCTCGCTCACCCCTCCGGACGCGATCCCAGTCCGGGACTTCCACCTGCTGTGTCTCCACACACAGCGTCTGCAGCGGTCGGGTCTCCGATCCAACAAAGGTTGAAGAATAACAAAGTCAGATGCCACCCAGGCTCGCAGTAGGGTGGAAGGCTCTTTGGTAGCTGCACAAGGCCCCAGGCTTCAGGCCTTGCACACCAGCAGATCCGCACAGGAGGACTTGTTCACCGAAGTCTTGTGTCCCAAAGAGGCTGAGCCTAGCCTCGCCCCTTCCTTATATAGCTCCACCCATGAGTCTCTGCGGCGGCAACATTGCACCCTGGGTGCCAAATGGGGTTCTGGGTAAGGTAGTCCTGAGAGTCTTAAACGAGACCCCGCTACACTTGTATTAGATATTTGCGCCTTTTACTTGTATAAATCTTTGGACCAAGCTGTGGATAGAGACAGTGGGTGAGATTTGGCCAAATGAGCAATCGCTTGAGAATAAAGATCCAAAATGGAGTAGGCGGATCTGTTAATTGCTGAGTCAAACAACGAGTTTTGAAAAGGATCCTTCCGAGGACTCTAGCAGGACTTGGTATATCCCACCACTTGATAGTAATAAAGCATATGGTACTGTGGTAAAAAAAAAATTCTTAGAGTTCTGTGAAGATTTGATCTTGCCAAGTTGAAGGGTGAACAAAAAGAATATCTGTGTGAAACCCTTAAGCCCCATACACACCATCAGATTTTCTGCAGATTTTTGTCTTCGGATTTATCAAAACCATGTAGTGCAAGGACCTGCCTGATTGCATACAAATTGAAACTCTTGAGGTTTGACCTCATATTATATGGTTTTGGTATATCTGAAGACAAAAATCTGCAGAAAATCTGATGGTGTGTATGGGGCTTTATTCTGCCATTGGGTAAATGCTGCACGTGCTGCTGCTTGAGGAAACCTAGGGTTCCAGTGTATGAGTAAATGTATGTGGAAACGAGTGGGAAGAGGCCAAGAAATTTGCAGGTCTCTCGCCAAGCTAATATAGTATCCCTAAACATTAGGTTATGTCGATTCAGATTAGGAAGGGAGGTTAGCTTGGAATGGAGAACTGCAGATAAGTCATAGGGAGAGACTAGAGCAGATTCCAAATCATAAATGGTGTATTTGGACTTAGCTGTCATCCAGTCAATCCCATGACATAGTAGACAAGGCAGGTTATATAATCTAATATCAGGGAGCCCCATCCCACCTTCACTCCTTGGGAGACAGAGATTTTTGAGAGCAAAGCAAGATTTTTTATTGCACCATAGAAAGGCTTTCAGAGCTTTAATTAAGATATTAACGTCAGATTGTTTAAGTAAGAGAGGTAAGGTCTGGAGAGGATATAGACCAGAGGATATATACCAGAGCATTCCCGAATCTCCTGCTCTGTATTTGGTGGCAATAAAAGCGCAGACCCCTTTGGATTGGTATGTTCTTTCAAACTCACTTCCAACAATGCTCTCGTTCTTCTGTCTTTGTATTTTGATTTTAATCTGTGTTATATTTAATTTTAGAGTGTTATATACTATAAAAACTCCATATGGAATGCCCCTAAAGAAAGGACACCTTACAGGTCCTGAAACGCCTCAGGCACAGTACCAGGAGAATATTTCCATATGATCCAATTCTGCTATTGTTTTTATTTATTCTGATATATGGTGATGTATGCACCAAGTTTTTAACATTACTAATAACATTTCTATATTATTATAATTTAATTGCTTATCAGTTGCCTTAAAAGTCCACTGTGCATTTTGGGGGGTACCTTTCCTCTATGGTTCCTTGGATTGGAATGTTGACAACACCTTGGTCTCCCTGGGTGGATCCTTATACAAATTCTCTGGAGAGGATATAGAATTCTGGCGAATGACACCATTTTAACTAAATTGCATCTTACAAAGAGTGAGAGGGGAAGAGTCATCCATGCTTCTAACTCTCAAACAACTTTTCTGATCAAAGATGGGTAATTTAAATAATAGAACGAGAATATCTCACAACCAGGGCTTTTTTTCAGCAGGAACGCGGGGGGACGCAGTTCCAGCACCTCCTGGACTGACTGTATGTAATGTCAAGGGGTGCTGGAGTGTGCTGCAGGGTATTGATGCTCACTGCTGGTGGATCTATTCTAACTGGAGGGGATCTATTTTTGCAGGGGGGTCTATTGTTGCTGAGGAGGTCTAGTGTTGCTGGTGGGGGACCTATTGTTGCTGGGGGGTCAGTTGTTGCTGAAGGAGATCTACTGTTAGGGGAGGGGTCTATTGTTGATGGCTGCCAGAGAGTCTATTAATGCTGGCTGTGCAGAGATCTGTTGATGCTGCCGGGAGTCTATTGTTGCTGGGGGGGATTTTGTTGTGGGTGGTACATTGTTAGGGGGATCTATTGTTGCTGGCTGAAGGGCAAACCAAATTCCATACAAATTACTTAGAATAACAAAATGATACTTGGTTCTGTATTGTCTAAAAGGGGCGGTACTGGGAGGTGGGTAGGGGATGGAACCAAGGGACGTTGCTCGGAAGTGGGTAGGGGCGGAGAAAACAAGTGACTCGGAAAAGGGGAGTTCCTGCACCTATTGTCTGAGAAAAAAAGCCCTGCTCACAACCAATAGTGATTCCCAGATAAGTAATATGATTATTAGCTACACAAAAAGGGGAGGCATGAACTCAATTTTTGGAGGTGGAGGGATTGAGAGAGAGGAAGGACTTCACTTTTATCAAAATTCATACGGATTCCAGACTACAACCGAAAAATCAGTAAAAATCTTCTGAACGGTGGCTGTATCAGATAAAGTAGCTGAGGAAAAAATTATAATATCGTCCGCCAAAAGAGCGGCTCTAAGGGTGTGGTTGCTGTAAAGGAATATTAGTTATTCTGGACGAACCATCCTTCTTTAACCACTTGAGACCCGCGCTATAGACGAAAGACGTCTGCAGCGCGGCTCTCAAGTGCCGGGTGGACGTCCCTGGACGTCCTGCTGTGTTACATCCCCCAACGCGGCGCCGAGGGCGCGCGGCGGGGAACAGCTGTGCCCGCCGCGTCACGTGATGCCGATGCGCGTGCCTGGCAGCCGCGATGTCCGCCAGGTACACGCGATCGGCTGTTACAGAGGCAGGACGTGGATCTCTGTGTGTAAACACAGAGATCCACGTCCTGTCAGGGAGAGAGGAGACCGATGCTGTGTCCCTTGTACATAGGGACACAGATCGATCACCTCCCCCAGTCAGTCCCCTCCCCCACACAGTAAGAATCACTAATAGGGAACATATTTAACCCCTTGATCGCCCCCTAGTGTTAACCCCTTCCCTGACGGTCACATTTTTACAGTAATCAGTGCATATTTATAGCACTGTTCGCTGTATAAATGTGAATGGTCCCAAAATAGCGTCAAAAGTGTCCGATATGTCCGCCGCAATATCGCAGGCCTGACAAAAATCGCAGATCGCCGCCATTACTAGTAAAAAAATATATATATAATAAAAATGTCATTCTATCCCCTATTTTGTAGACGCTAAAGCTTTTGTGCAAACCAATCACTATACGCTTATTGCAATTTTTTTTACCAAAAATATATAGAAGAATACGTATCGGCCTAAACTGAAAAAAAAAATAGTTTTTAAAAAAACAATTGGGATATTATTATAACAAAAAGTAAAAAAAATAGTTTTTTTTTTAAATTTTCTGTCTTTTTTTTGTTTTAGCGCAAAAAATAAAAACCGCAGAGGTGATCAAATACCCCCCAAAGAAAGCTCTATTTATGGAAAAAAAATGATAAAAATATCATTTGGGTACAGCGTTGTATGACCGCGCAATTGTCATTCAAAGTGCGTCGGCGCTGAAAGCTGAAAATTGGTCTGGGTACGAAGGGGGTTTAAGTGCCCAGTAAGCAAGTGGTTAAGGTCTCCCAACAGCGCTCGTTACAGATATCAGGAGACATCATATATTCGATACACGAGAGGTTATGCATTCGTATGATATCTGCCTTTAATGAGGAGTTGTACACTTATATATGGACTTTAAAGTGGAGCTCCACCCTAAATAGCAACTTTTGCTATTTGGAACCCTCCCCCCCCTCCGGTGTCACAATTGACACCTTTCAGGGGGGAGGGGGGTGAAGATACCTGTCTAAGACAGGTATTTTCACCCACATCCGGGAGTCCTCTCTCCGGGAATCTGCGGGAGTTACGTCACTTCCCGCAGACTTCCCTTGGTGTTCTGGGAGACACTCGGCTTCCAGAACACAGGAGCACCAATCAGAACGGCGCAGCGTGACTCGCGCATGCGCCGTAGGGAACCGGGCATGAAGCCGCAGGGCTTCACTTCCTGGTTCCCTCAGCGAGGATGGCGGAGGGAGCAGCAGAGCGACGAGCGGTCGCTCGTCCTCTGCTGCGGACGTCGCTGGACTCCAGGACAGGTAAGTGTCCAAATATTAAAAGCCAGCAGCTGCTGTAGCTGTAGCTGCTGGCTTTAAAAATTTTTTTTCCGGTGGAGCAACCCCTTTAAGAACAAAAGACCACACCTGGTCATTAAAATGTTGCCTAAGGTTATAAAACCAGATTCCAGCCCTAACCAACATCAATATAATGGGGGGGGGGGTGTTGTTATACAAACATTTTTACATTCCATACAGATATATAGAGATAAAAATACAAAAGGGAATATTCAGTTAAGCCAGGCATAATACATTTCAGATTCATGTATATTATTACAATGATTTCAATCCTCTCTTTTTTTCTTTTTTTTTTTCGATATTCGCCTGAACTACTTTCCCATAAATGTATCATCATCCTAAGCATGTAAAAATAGAGAACAATAAACACATAATCTTAGCTGCATAGCAATTGTCCATGAAATACAAAGGGGGAAGGGGCGTGACAGTCCATAAAAGCAAGTGGGAGGGGCATGACAGCCTTTAGGCCAAATAATAAAAAAATTGTCCCAAAGAAAAGCACAAAAAAGTCTCTTGTATGGCTTCTGAATGTCCGATAAATTCATAAAAGGGAAGGAAAAGGAAATGTCCACATTATAATTCTCATTCTCCTAAATTGTTCCCAAAACTTTTTGTTTGATTCTGTGTTCATCCATATTTTACAGAGATTCTCTACCCCCAAACCCTGCCTCTTTGTAAGGATAGAACTTGATATCCACAGACAGACTGAAACTGATGCATTGGGCTAGACTTGGGGTTTTGGGCTAGCGTATCTGGATCTCTCCCTTGTGACGCTCACTGGAATTTCATAGACCTTGGGCGTGCGTCATTTGGCTAACCCTCAAGGTGTTATTCCAGGAATATTTACTCATCTCAGCACCTCCCATGGCATTTGAACAGCAAAGATGAAGAATCAAGATTTCCATGTAAAAGCTGTAGTCACCTCTTCACCCAGATGGGGTATAGGGTAGAGTATGAGGAATGGGGTGGGCATTTCTTCATGTGCACAGAGCTAGGGGTGAACGCTGGCTGGCTGGGGCGGATATTCCTCATCCAACATGAATAATCACAGAATTTACCTGATCAATTTCAGGCCTTAACCATTGGAGGTATTAAAAACAATATTCCTCATTAACTCAAACATAAGTAAAGTATGCAGAAAAAAAAATGTTTCTCAGCAGCAGTCTTTATTATATAGATTCAATATTGTGAGGGGGTTAACTCGGTAGCGGGTGTGTGTGACCCCCTGGTTGGGCTCCCCACACAAAAACAGGGCCAGCAGACGGAGGTTGTGGTTTTCAAAATCAAAAGGTGCGGTTTATTTCTCTATGTACAGTGACAAAAACACAGCAAAGCCAAAAAGAAACAAACAAAATAAATCCTGGTCAGTTTGACCTCTGACTAAACATGCAGGTTTCCTAAACTAACAACTGGGATCAGCCTGGTGCTGTCCTAGTCCCTAAGTCCCTGGTTTAGTAAAAGTCCAAACAAATAGCCACACAGGCTTTGCCTCACCGCACAGGGGTTCACTCTCCCTAGACAGTCCACACAGGTCTGGGTCCAGGCATGAGCTAACATCTAATGAAGCTGGGAGTTCTTATAGAGGCCTAAATGAGCTGACAAGCTTCAGCTGGCCTCATCAACTCCCTGTCTGTACGACGCCCCACACTCTCCCTAGAGGTATGAGTCATCCATGAGCCTACTAGCCTCAGCTGGGCTTATACAACTCTCCACCCTAGTTGTATAAGTCAGCATAAAGCCTGAATCTGGGAGAAATATATCTACCCCCCTGGATGCAACCAGGTGACTTTACCTTCCTGCTGTCACATACCCCCCCCTCTTGTTTTAACCTTGGGGTTGGAACACCAGCAATCAGGCATTCATGTACTCGAGACAAAGCATCCACATTCCCCATTTGAACGCCAGGGCGATGCTTTACTGTGAAGTTGAATTCCTGTAGGGCCAGGAACCACCTATTCACTCTTCTATTTGTCTCCTTGTTTTGAGCCATCCACTTTAACGGAGCGTGATCCGTAACCATGTCAAAGTGCCTACCTAGCAGATAGTACCGAAGGGAATCTAGAGCCCACTTCACCGCTAAACACTCCTTTTCAACCGTGGCGTAATTTACCTCATGGGACTTCAACTTCCTGCTGAGGTAAATGACTGGGTGCTCTTCCCCGTTCCAGACCTGGGACAATACTGCTCCTAACCCCACATCTGACGCATCACTTTGTACGACAAAGTCTTTAGAGAAGTCGGGTGAGTACAACACTGGCTGGCTACATAAGGCTTGTTTCAAGAATTGGAATGCTGCCTCAGCCTCGGGGGTCCATTTAATCATGACCGACCCTTTCCCTTTCGTCAGGTTGGTTAGGGGCACAGCCTTAGAAGCAAAGTGGGGAATGAAGCGCCGATAATAACCCGCGATTCCCAGAAAGGCTCGTACCTGCTTCTTGCTGTTGGGACGTGGCCAACTCTGGATGGCCTCGACTTTGTTGAGTTGGGGTTTTATTACTCCCCTGCCAATGGTGTACCCAAGATATTTGGCCTCCTCCTGCCCAATGGTACACTTCTTGGGGTTAGCCGTAAACCCCGCTTCCCGAACAGAGTCCAGGACTGCTTGCACTTTTGGCAGATGTGAGGCCCAATCTGTGCTATGGACAATTACGTCATCCAGGTAAGCCGCAGCATACTTCCGATGGGGCCTCAGCATCTGGTCCATTTTCCGCTGGAATGTGGCCGGCGCATTCTGTAACCCGAACGGCATTCTCTTATATTGGAACGCCCCGTCTGGGGTTACAAATGCGGTTTTCTCTTTGGCCGACTTGGCCAGGGGAATTTGCCAATACCCTTTTGTGAGGTCAAGAGTCGTCATGTATCGGGCTGTTCCCAGCCGGTCGATCAACTCATCTATACGTGGCATGGGGTAGGTGTCAAATTTTGTAACTTTGTTCAACTGACGAAAATCGTTACAAAATCGCCAGCTCCCATCCGGTTTAGGCACCAACACAATGGGACTAGACCAATCACTTTGGGACTCCTCTATCACCCCTAAGTTCAGCATTTTCTGTACTTCCTCCCGTATTGCCTCCCGTCGGGCCTCTGGGATCCGATAGGGTTTTAACTTCACCCTTTCACCGGGCGGGGTAATAATATCATGCTCTACCCCAGATGTTTGTCCCGGCAGCTCAGAGAACACCTCCTTGTTGCGAAGCACAAACTCCTTAACCTCCTGTTGTTGGGGTTGTGACAAGGTGGCTGCTATTCCAACCTCCGGAATCACGCAACCAGTTTGAGCTGGTGACCAAGTTTCTGCGACTAGGGACTCTCTATCCCTCCAGGCTTTCAACAGATTAACGTGATATATCTGTTCGGGCTTTCGCCTTCCTGGTTGTCTGACCTTGTAATTCACTTCGCTCACTTTTTCCATTATCTCGTAGGGGCCTTGCCATTTGGCAAGGAATTTACTTTCAACCGTAGGGACAAGTACCAATATCCTATCCCCCGGGGAAAAGGTACGGGTCTTTGCTCCACGGTTGTACACTCTCTGCTGTGCCAACTGCGCTTGGGCCAAATGTTCCTTCACGATGGGCATTACCTGTGCAATTCGATCTTGCATCAGGGCGACATGCTCAATCACACTCCTGTGGGGAGAACTCTCACTTTCCCAAGTTTCCTTGGCAATATCCAACAGCCCTCTTGGGTGTCTCCCATACAGTAACTCAAAGGGGGAGAATCCCGTAGAGGATTGGGGCACCTCCCTAATAGCAAACATCAAATAAGGAAGTAGACAGTCCCAATCCTTTCCATCTCTATCCACCACTTTCTTCAACATTTGTTTTAGGGTTTTGTTGAATCTTTCAACCAGCCCATCGGTTTGGGGGTGATACACAGATGTACGCAATTGCGTCACTTTGAACAATTTACACAGCTCTTTCATAACCCGGGACATAAAGGGTGTACCTTGGTCCGTAAGCAGTTCTTTACAAATACCCACCCGGCTAAAAACAAGAGATAGCTCTTTGGCTATGGTTTTGGCCGAGGTATTTCTGAGAGGGATCGCTTCTGGATAACGGGTGGCATAGTCCATTATAACCAATATGTACTGGTGCCCCCTAGCGGACTTGATTATAGGACCTACCAAATCCATTGCGATTCTCTCAAACGGGACCTCAATGATGGGTAGAGGGACCAGCGGGCTACGGAAATGTGGCATCGGGGCCGACCTCTGACACACAGGGCAGGAGGAACAATAATTTTCTATGTCCTTCATCACCCCAGGCCAATAGAATCTCTGTAATACCCTCTCTCGGGTTTTCTCTGTCCCCAGATGACCTCCAAGAATGTGCCCATGGGCCAACTCCAACACCAACTTCCTGTAAGGTTTGGGCACCACCAGCTGCTCAACGGTTTCTTCTGCCCTTTTTGCCACCCGATACAGTAGGTCCTTCTCTACGCTGAAGTATGGGTAAGTGCAGGTATTATCTGGGTTCACTAACTCGCCATCTATTTCCACTACGTTTTCCCGTGCCTTTATTAGGGCGGGGTCTTTTAACTGTTCTGTGGCAAAATTTTCCCTGTGAACCTCCAGATCAGAAAACTCCACAGACGGTAGGTTTTCGTCTGAGGAGGTGGGCTCCTCTCCAGTTTCTTGAGTCTCCCCTGCCAATACTGACAAGGGAAATTCTGGAGAGTCCTCACCACTCTCAGGGGAGTTCTGGCTATCACATTCCTGGTACATAGGGGCACCAGTGGGGGGCTCAGGATCATCCCACAGTTCCCAGAACTTCGGAAAATCCCTTCCCACAATGGCATCATGCGGTAATTGAGATACTAACCCCACTGGATGAGAGAGGGTACCTTTGGGGGTCTCGAAACACACTGTAGTCACTGGATACTCTCGGGTGTCCCCATGCACACAAATAACAGCTACCTTGCTATTCCCAGAGACCTCTGTTTTAACTAATTCAGCCTTTATCAGGGTCACAAGGCTACCTGAATCCAGTAATACCACAACATTTCTACCATTAATACACATTTTGCATAAATGTTTCTCAGTTCCCCGAATGGCAGTGCATGCGACTGTCGCACACAGCGACTGACGTCTGTCCATCAGAAAGTCACATTGCATGGGTTCCTCCACAACCGGGCAATTTGCTGCAATATGTCCCGCTTGCCGGCAGCGGTAGCAAACGATCCTTCTTGCGGCCTCTTGAGCCGCTGATTTCCCAGGCTGTTCTTGCCAAACTTGGGGTAGAGCTCCCACCCTCTCACTCTCTCCACCCTCACCCCTTGGAATCCTCTTATCCGCCCCTGGGGATGGTCTGGTCTTAGGGTGGAAAGTCCGAGAGTCTCTGGAAGAGGCCGTCAGGTTCTCTGTAGCCAAGTATCTCTCTACACGATCCACAAGTTTACCGGCCGTTTCTGGGTCTCCATGGCTTACCCACTTTTGAATGGCGGTAGGAAGAGCTCTCAAGAAACGATCCATCACAACACGTTCCACAATCTCCGGTGCGGACAAAGTCTCTGGCTGTAGCCACTTCCTGCTCAGGTGAATGAGATCATACATTTGAGACCTGGGGGGTTTTCCAAGCTGGAAAGTCCAGTTATGCACACGCTGAGCCCGGACAGCCAGGGTGACACCCAGCCTTGCCAATATTTCAGCTTTTAGCATCACATAGTCTTTTGCTTGGTCAGGCTCTAGGTCATAGTAAGCCTTCTGCGATTCACCAGTTAACAGAGGAGCCACCAGTCCAGCCCACTGCTCCTCAGGCCACTTTTCTCTTTCAGCAGTCCTTTCAAATGTGGTCAAAAATACCTCTGGATCATCCTCTCCAGTCATTTTTGTCAATAAACGACTCACCCCAAAGGACGCGGTATTAGTGGGACGGCTTTCCTCACTGGTCTGCGGACGTTGCTGCATTACTGCTTCCATTTGTTGTAGTCTCTGCTCTTGCTTCTGTAACAGGTCTATGAAGCGGGCCTCAGATTGCTGCTGGGCTTGTTGATGAGCTTGCTGCTGGGCTGCAAGGCTCCTTTGCAAACCTGCATTTGTCTGCTGTTGATTGGCATTTGCTAGAGCCAGCTGTTTCAGTATCTCCTCCATGCTGGCTTAAAAAAAACTGCCACTGGTTCTCCACCAACTGTGAGGGGGTTAACTCGGTAGCGGGTGTGTGTGACCCCCTGGTTGGGCTCCCCACACAAAAACAGGGCCAGCAGACGGAGGTTGTGGTTTTCAAAATCAAAAGGTGCGGTTTATTTCTCTATGTACAGTGACAAAAACACAGCAAAGCCAAAAAGAAACAAACAAAATAAATCCTGGTCAGTTTGACCTCTGACTAAACATGCAGGTTTCCTAAACTAACAACTGGGATCAGCCTGGTGCTGTCCTAGTCCCTAAGTCCCTGGTTTAGTAAAAGTCCAAACAAATAGCCACACAGGCTTTGCCTCACCGCACAGGGGTTCACTCTCCCTAGACAGTCCACACAGGTCTGGTTCCAGGCATGAGCTAACATCTAATGAAGCTGGGAGTTCTTATAGAGGCCTAAATGAGCTGACAAGCTTCAGCTGGCCTCATCAACTCCCTGTCTGTACGACGCCCCACACTCTCCCTAGAGGTATGAGTCATCCATGAGCCTACTAGCCTCAGCTGGGCTTATACAACTCTCCACCCTAGTTGTATAAGTCAGCATAAAGCCTGAATCTGGGAGAAATATATCTACCCCCCTGGATGCAACCAGGTGACTTTACCTTCCTGCTGTCACAATATATTTAACCACTTAACGACCGCCCACTGTAAAAATACGTTGGCAGAATGGCACCGACAGGCAGAATCACGTATATCTACGTGATCGCCTTTGTATAGTTGGGGGGTCCGATCGGACCCCCCTTCTTTACAGTAAGCGGTGGGTAAGTGTTCGGGAGCGATCCGGGATGAGGGGACGGCCGTTCGATTCCGGCCACCCCCTCGCGATCGCTCCCGGCAAATGAGAAAGCTTCCCTGCCTGTGTAATGTTTACACAGGCAGAGGAAGTGATGTCATATCTCCTGCGGCGCTCACATATACCGAGCGCCGCACAGGAGAAGATGCCAGGTTAGTGCACAAAACACTACACTGACACCAGGACACATAGGCACATAAATCACCCCCCCAGGCCCCCCAGACACCCCAGATCACCCCCCAGATCCCCCCCCAGCCCCCAGTCACAGTGTCACTGATTGCAGTGACCATTTATTTACTGATCACTGCAATCAGTGACATTTGTGACTGTAAAAGTGTCACCAAAGTTAGTTTTAGGTCCAGTGTAGCCCCCTAACCCCCCCTAATAAAGGTTTAACCCCCTGATCGCCCCCCAGATAACCCTTTCACCCCCTATCACCACTGTCGCTAAGCAATCATTTTTCTGATCGCTGTCTTAGCGTCGGTGATGCCGATAGGTAGCCAGTAATTTTTTTTAGGTTTGTCGCAGGTTTTTATAGCGTCAGGTACCCCCATATATTATCGAATAAAGGTTTAACCCCCTTGATCGCCCCCCAGGTAACCCTTTCACCCCCTATCACCACTGTCGCTAAGCGATCGTTTTTCTGATCACTGTCTTAGTGTCGGTGATGCCGATAGGTAGCCAGTAATTTTTTTTAGGTTCGCCGTCAGGTTTTTATATAGTGTCAGGTACCCCCATATATTACCTAATAAAGGTTTTAACCCCCTAATTGCCCCTAGTTAACCCTTTCACCAGTGATCACCATATAAGTGTTACGGGTGACGCTGGTTAGTTAGTTTGCTTTTTATAGTGTCAGGGCACCCGCCGTATATAACCCAATAAAGGTTTATCCTCCTGATCGCCCGGCGGGTAATATCAATTAGGTTTTAGCGTCAGAAAGGGTCTGCGTCACACCCCAGGCAGCGTCAAGTTAGTGCCAGTAGCGCTAACACCCACGCGTGAAGCATACACCTCCCTTAGTGGTATAGTATCTGAACAGATCAATATCTGATCTGATCAGATCTATACTAGCGTCCCCAGCAGTTTAGGGTTCCCAAAAACGCAGTGTTAGAGGGATCAGCCCAGATACCTGCTAGCACCTGCGTTTTGCCCCTCCATCCAGCCCAGGCCACCCAAGTGCAGTATCGATCGATCACTGTCACTTGCAAAACACAACACACAACTGCAGCGTTCGCAGAGACAGGCCTGATCCCTGCGACTCCAGTGCTGTAGGAGGTGATTTCACCACCACAGTTAAAAAAAAAAAGCAAATATGCCGAAGCATTGGGGCAGCAGGGGCGGAGGAGCGATTTTGCTCCTAATGCCGTGTACATACAGTCGAAATTCTGACGGAGGCATGCCCGTGGAAAAGTCTGACCATGTGTACGCGGCATAACTTTTGCGGGAAGATGCCCCCATGCTTCAGCATATATAAATGGTGCATGTATGCCCATCATTAGAAGTGGGTGGATGAAAGGCGGTATTCTAATGGTGGGCATACCCACCGATCAATATTTTTTTTCGTTCAGCCAACAGGCTGCATGAAAAAAAAGATTACAATACATGTCCAACAAGGACCAGCAACGTACTGGTATGTTGCTGGACTTTGAATGTTCATACCAGAATGATGCCTGCGGGTTTAGGTATCATCTTGGTATCATTCTTTTCAGCCAGCGGCCGGCTTTCATGTAAAAGCAATTCTAGTGGCTAATTAGCCTCTGGACTGCTTTTACAAGCAGTGGGAGGGAATGTCCCCCCCCCCCCCGGATATAAAAAGCGCCATTGGGAAATTGGGAAAGCATTTTATCACACCGATCTTGGTGTGGTCAGATGCTTTGAGGGCAGAGGAAAGATCTAGGGTCCAATAGACCCCAGTTTTTTCAAAAAAGAGTACCTGTCACTACCTATTGCTATCATTGGGGATATTTACATTCCCTGAGATGACAATAAAAATGATAAAAAATAAATAAATATGGAAGCAACAGTTTAAAAATAAAATAAAAAAGCAAAATTAATAATAAAAAAAAAAAAAAAAGCACCCCTGTCCTGCCCTGCTCTTGCCCAATGGCGAACGCAAGCGTGGGTCTGGCGTCATATGTAAACAGCAATTGCACCATGCATGTGAGGTATCACCGCGAAGGTCAGATCGAGGGCAGTAATTTTAGCAGTAGACCTCCTCTGTAAATCTAACGGCGTAACCTGTAAAGGCTTTTAAAAGCTTTTCAAAATGTATGTAGTTTGTCGCCAATGCGCGTTTGTGCGAAATTTTAAAGCATGTCAGGTTTGGTATCTATGTACTCGGCCTAAGATCATCTTTTTTATTTCATCAAACATTTGGGCAATATAGTGTGTTTTAGTGCATTCAAATAAAAAAAAGTGTATTTTTTCCCCAAAAAATGCGTTTGAAAAATCGCTGCGCAAATACTGTGTAGAAAAAAAAATGCAACACCCACTATTTTAATCTGTAGGGCCTTTGCTTTAAAAATATATATAATGTTTGGGGGTTCAACATAATTTTCTTGCAAAAAGAAAAAATGTTTTCATGTAAACAAAAAGTGTCAAAAAGGGCTTTGTCTTCAAGTGGTTAGAAGAGTGGATGTAAGCTTCCTAATGTTGTGTATAAAATGCCAGAACAGTTCAAAACCCCCCAAATGACCCCATTTTGGAAAGTAGACACACCAAGCTATATACTGAGAGGCATGTCGAGTCCATGGAATATTTTATATGTTGACACAAGTTGCGGAAAAAAGACAATGTTTTATTTATTTTTTGCACAAAGTTGTCACTAAATGATATATTGCTCAAACATGCCATGGGCATATGTGGAATTACACCCCAAAATACATTCTGTTGCTTCTCCTGAGTACGGGGATACCACACGTGTGAGACTTTTTGGGAGCCTAGCCGCGTACGGGACCCCAAAACCAAGCACCGCCTTCAGGCTTTCTAAGGGTGTAAATTTTTGATTTTACTTCTCACTGCCTATCACAGTTTCGGAGGCCATGGAATGCCCAGATGGCACAAAACCCCCCCAAATGACCCCATTTTGGAAAGTAGACTCCCCAAGCTATTTGCTGAGAGGTATGGTGAGTATTTTGCAGATCTCGCTTTTTGTCACAAAGTTTTGAAATTTGAAAAAAAAAAAAAAATATATATATATTTTCTTTCTTCATTTTCAAAAACAAATGAGAGCTGTAAAATACTCACCATGCCTCTCAGCAAATAGCTTGGGGTGTCTACTTTCCAAAATGGGGTCATTTGGGGGGGTTTTGTGCTATTTTGGCATTTTATGGCCTTCGAAACTGTGATAGGTAGTGAGGAGTGAAATCCAAAATTTGTGCCTAGAAATCCTGAAGGCGGTGCTTGGTTTTCGGGGTCCCGTACGCTGCTAGGCTCCTAAAAAGTCCCACACATGTGGTACCCCGTACTCAGGAGAAGCAGCAAAATGTATTTTGGGGTGTAATTCCATATCTAACCATGGCATGTGTGAGCAATATATCATTTAGTGACAACTTTTTGTAATTTTTTTTTTTTTTGTCATTATTCAATCACTTGGGACAAAAAAAAAATATTCAATGGGCTCAACAGGCCTCTCAGCAATTTCCTTGGGGTGTCTACTTTCTAAAATTGGGTCATTTGGGGGGGGGGGGGGTTTGTGCTATTTTGGCATTTTATGGCCTTCGAAACTGTGATAGGTAGTGAGGAGTGAAATCAAAAATTTGCGCCCTTAGAAATCCTGAAGGCGGTGCTTGCTTTTCGGGGGCCCGTACGCGGCTAGGCTCCCAGAAAGTCCCACACATGTGGTATCCCCGTACTCAGGAGAAGCAGCAAAATGTATTTTGGGGTGCAATTCCACATATAACCATGGCGTGTGTGAGCAATATATCATTTAGTGACAAATTTTTTGTAATTTTTTTTTTTGTCATTATTCAATCACTTGAGACAAAAAAAAAAAAAAAATATTCAATGGGCTCAACATGTGTTTTTTTTTTTTTTTTTTTTCCACCGCACTCTGTCTGCTGCAGTCACCTTTTTCATCTAGGGTGTTTATTCTTACATACAAGGCTCATTGCGCATTCTATAGTTTACAGCATTTAGATGCCAAACCATTCTCATACACTTATGACATTATGCATATGACAGTCATATAGATTGTGGTCATGGCATTTTTATCCTGTTACTTTGTTGTCTTGGAGCTCACTGCAACACCCGATTGGAGTGATGAGGCCCATGTGTGAATTTCTTTCCGCACCTGGACTCCACCCTTGAATCCATGCCCTGCTCAAAAAACTCTCATTCAATCAAGTATAAAATTGAACCATATTAAAATTGAGAATTAAAATATTGGTACCAATCAATTGATTTACTAACACAGGACATTACCCTCGCTTAAGTTTCTCCTTCTGTTGTTTTCCATTTTTTGCCTAATCCTCATATACAGTGGAATCCTCCTTTCTCTTTTTTCTTGTTTTTCCAACATGGCTTTGGTTATAGCTGATCCCAGCTATTTAACACACACAATATTGTATATATATTTTTGACACATTTTGCCACCGGATAGGCATGTTATAAACTAAAAAAGTTCATATATACAATATTTGTGTGCGTGTTCAAATCCAAAATAATAAATAATAATAAATAATAAAAAATAAAAAAGACACAATAAAACATAAAAATAAAAACAAAATTAAATGAGAATTAAATAATTTAATCAAACTTGAATTTCATTAAATAGAACAAGTAAACGATAACTTGCACATATATATAAAAAACATGTGTGTGTTTCGATTCAATCATCTACATGTATGTACATTGCTAGCAGGGTTCGCCTCCATATTCATCCATTACATCTGCATGCCTTTTTGGAGGTTAGTATAATTTATGTCTTATAGTATCAATACTAGACACATATATTGATCAACACATACACTTTAATAATCTTTTCCCTCCTCAAATAGACATGCAGAATGGTTACATAGGATGAATAAGGTTTATCTATAATTAAATAACAATTACACACATTTTTAACATACATCTCAACAACATTAACTCATTGTGGTTTTATGTTTAGTATTTAGTTGTATTAATTTTAGTTTTGGAACATCCAGGTTTTTGTACACAAAAATAATCATTATTATTATTGTTTTCATCTTTTTCATTTCTTATGATTTTAGATATTTATATTCATATTCATATCTATTTTATTTATCATGCATTCAATGCCAATATTAAGATTCATGTACAGCTCACCTCTTTTTGGTTCCGACCAGTTTTTATTATTTTCAACTTACACTATTCATGCATTTTGGGGGCTTTGTTGTGTTTTGTTTTGTTTTGTTTTGCTTTTTATTCTTTTTTTGTTTACAAAGTTTTATTTGGAAGTTCAAATGTACAGGTACATAGGGTGTTGATAAAGGTAATCAATATAAAAAACGTAGAGTTCATATATGTAAATATTGGTTGTAGACATAGTAATAAGGTACAAAGAAATAGTTCATGGGTATATGTCACAAACACACAAATCAAGCACTATAGGTCTAGAATTCAGGGTATTGCGAAAGAGAGTAAGTGGAGCCTTAGGGACTAAATTGTTAAATTATGTTGTACGCCAATATGACCATTTCCTTTCATATACATGGAAGGTATCATGGAGAGTGTGATAGATTCTCTCCGAAAGTTTCATCATCTCCATCCTAGCTAGTACCTGCGACCAAGGGAGATCTTTGGATCTCCAATTAGAGGCAATCATCCATTGGATGGAGCTGCATAAAGTGTGAAAGAGTCTCATGCAAGGGATTGGAATATTAGGAACCTTAGCATATAAAAGGCATATTTGTGGGGATATGGGGAACCTTTGTTTGGTGGAGTTTTCAAAAATTTCTACTGCGTTGCGCCATGTATGAAGTAGGTGTTTGCAGCTCCAAAATATGTGTAGGATGTTGCCTGGTTCCGAACAACCCCTAAAGCAGTTTGGGGAGATTGAGGGATAGAAGGAGTGAAGTTTGGACGGGGTGAGATACCATCTAGAGAATATTTTTGTGGGAGTCTCTCTGAAGGAGATGCTTTTTATTCTATTACAGCATCCTTATTTTGGATGCACCATACACGTGTCATACACAGTTGTTCACGTTATAGATAACACAAATGTTTTCAAAGCACTTGTCCTGCGATAAGTAGTCACATATATATATATTTAATATCTTTTTTGATTTGGAATTTTTACTCCTTTTCACTTAGTTTGCATATATCTTTATGCACTCTACACATATATGTAAGATCTTATGTGCCAATTCTCATTAATGGTTTTGGCACCTAACAGGTGCTTCATAAACACGGAGTGTAATAGACCTAAATTAGTGCCTAATATTCTATCACTGTGTTCAACAGCTCTCATTGGTTGAGAGGTTTTTCAGATCACTTTATATACACAGTTTTGGTCACTTACACTTTAGCTATGAGTAAGCATCACACCCTGATAAGAAACGCGTTAGCTGTCACCCTGCATGTCCCTTCACTTTCGATTGTTTTTGGATGGATTGTTTCTTTTTTTGATTTTTTTGGCATTTTAATTTTCTTCATTAAATAATACGTTTAACCAGAGTGCGGCAGTCCAGATTACTTCTTCTCCTCAGGGCTCAACATGTCTCTCAGCAATTTTCATGGGATGTCTACTTTCCAAAATGGGGTCATTTGGGGGGGGGGGTTTTGTACTGCCCTGCCATTTTAGCACCTCAAGAAATGAGATAGGCAGTCATAAATTAAAAGCTGTGTAAATTCCAGAAAATGTACCCTAGTTTGTAGACGCTATAACTTTTGCGCAAACCAATAAATATACGCTTATTGACATTTTTTTTACTAAAGACATGTGGCTGAATACATTTTGGCCTAAATGTATGACTAAAATTGAGTTTATTCGATTTTTCTTATAACAAAAAGTAGAAAATATCATTTTTTTTCACATTTTTCGGTCTTTTTCCGTTTATATTGCAAAAAATAAAAATTGCAGAGGCAATCAAATACCATTAAAAGAAAGCTCTATTTGTGGGAAGAAAAGTACGCAAATTTCGTTTGGGTACAACATTGCATGTCCGCACAATTTACAGTTAAAGCAGCGCAGTGCAAAATTCTGAAATCACCTCTGGTCCTTTAGCTACCAAATGGTCCGGGGCTTAAGTGGTTAACTAAACATTTTTTCTTCCAATCCAGTATTTCAGTAGGACTTCAACAGAACTTAAACACCTTAATGCCGCGTACACACGATCATTCTTCCCGTCTGGAAAAATTTAATTTTTTCTTTTGGACGAGAAAAACGACCGTGTGTGGGCTTTTTGTCATTTTTCCCGACGAGAAAAACGGCATTAATCACGACGAGAAAAATTAGAACATGCTCTATGTGATTCCCGTCATTTTTTTCCGCGGCATTTTTCTCATAGGGAAACACTGCCGGGGAGCCTACGCACAGTAGTTTTTTTCGACTAAGAAATTTTTTTTGATTTAAAACGCCCGTGTGTAGGGGAACAAGCTGTTCCTCGTTTTTCACGTCGATTTTCTCGACGGTGTTTTCACCGTCGAAAAAATCGATCGTGTGTACGCGGCATTAGTTCCTTTTTTTTTTTTTCCGGGACCCAAAGGTCTTAGAACAGAACATTTTATCCAAACACATTGTCTGACTCAGAATTCAGTCTCCCAACGTTGCAGATATATCTGATCATCAGCAACAAACAAAACATTGATGGATAAGTAACATTACATCATAACACTTCACGATTGACACTCTGGGAATTTAAAAGTTAAATATCCAGAATAGTCACTCTGGCTGTTATTTAAACAAACTTTCCCATCATATTTTAGTACCTCATGGACTCAATATATGCAGCAATGTATTTCGATCCTGGTTACTTAATTTCAGTAACTCTTCAAACATTTCTCTTTAACTTCCTTTTTTACCAAATATCATTATCAATTTTAATTTAACCCCAAACTTTTAGGGAAATATATATTATCAGGAACATGGGCCTAATAACCTCTACTCCCAGAACAAGAAAACACAATATGAGACAACTCTTTGTGTACATTTTAAACAAACACTTAAGATACTTTACTAATCAAATAATACCTTGTGCATTCATTAAACACAATACAACCACTTTATCATTCCACATTCATTTGGCCAATCCATTCATTCTTCATTTAGAAATGTTTTCCATATTCCTTCCATAGATATATGTGTAGCGGGGTCTCCGTTGAGGCCCTATAGACTGCCTTGGCCCATCGGGTTATATGTCCCTTTTCCTGTCAGGAGACTAGTTGGAGGACAGAGTCATATAGTCTCCGGGGAGTTGTTCTACTACTTTATACCTTGTTGGATTACAAATATTGTTCCTGTATGTGCACCATCGATCATCTGGCATGCGAAGATTCCTTCTCTAGAGACTGAGTTTTTACCAGAGTCAGGCCTGACTGGGAGTTGATAGTACTGTTGGGTGCCATATTGCTAACAGGAGCTTGAGCTATATGTTAGTGTGTGTTAGAACTAATTGTGCACTATAATTAACTACTGTTAGTATTACTGCAGGGCTCTGCATGCATGTGTTATATGTACTATTGATTATTAATCCCTTTTATCTACAAGTAAACCCTTTTACATTTACTCAAATCTGGTATTGGAGTCTATATTTTTATATATATATAATATATATATATATATATTACTACTAGAAGAAAGGTATTGTGGGATTGTGCATAAACTGTTATAGAGCTATATAGAAATACCACCCCTAGACTAGCTGTGCCAGAGAAGGGCTGAGTAGATTGCCGGGGGTTGGCTGTGCCGTGTACAGGGCCCAAAAGCAAACCAGCGGCTCCCTTAGTCTGGGGGTATCGCTACACGTGGGGGCTCGTCCGGGATCCTGTATATGGCAGGCAGATACGCCAAAAGTACCGGCATGGACCCGCTAGAAGTGAAAGCGTGGTGTGAAGCAGCCAGGACAAACCCAGACACATCAGTGGTCATTAGTCTCCTGGGAGAGGATTGGTTAGTGAACGCGGTAGAGCGACTTGCAGTGTCGCTATCTCCAAACAATGTACCAAGGGTGATAGACCTGAAATCAGACCCAGACACCTCATTTCAGTATGCACTTGTAGAGTGGATGGATGGAGTACCGGGGAACCTTCAAGGCCAAAGTGTGCAGGCGCAGAATAACAAAACTTATGGTCTGGCGCACGCAATAACTGTGAAAATGGAGTCACCTCTGATATCCCCAATGGGATCACTACAAGGGAGACCTCATGAATCAGAGAGGCAGAGAGGGGTGACATCTCCGGTGACACCCATCACAGTCATAGGGCCAGAACTTTTAAATGCTTTGGGAGATCTGCTCACAAAGTGTCAGCAAACAAGTACGGTACACGTAGAGGCCAGCTATCGGAAGCTGAGAACATTTTCAGGGAAGCTTCCCGTCCCTGTAGGGGAGGAAGACTTCGATACCTGGATCGAACAGGCCTTGTCAGCAGTAGAGGCATGGGAGGTGCCTGAAGCGCAGAAGAAGCAGCGCGTGATGGAAAGTCTGAAAGGCGCGGCTGCGGAACCTGTAAAAAGTCTCCGGTTTAGGAATGCTTCCTGCACGTGCTGCCTGCACGGCTTATGAGGAGTTCGGTCAGTTAGAAAAAGTAGCGGAACTGGTGTATCAGTTCGAACACACCTTTCAGCAGCCAGGAGAAAAGCTGTCAGAGTATGTAAGAAGACTGAACAAAATGCTTTGTCAAATCGTACTAAAAAAAAGGGATGGTACCTCAAGCTATAGATGCAGCAAGGATGAAGCAGATATTAAAGGGAGCGCTACGCTCGGATCCAGTCTGGCTCCACTTGAAAACCTCTGGAGGCGGTATGTCGTTGAATTATCCTGATCTGGTAAAGATTATTAGAGATGAGGAGGCCTTGCAGAAGGATCAGCAGGCGATCAAGGCACATACCCCTGTTGTACCGGTAATGGTCAGATCAGCCATGACCCCTGAAAGAGACCCAGAAGTGGACACCCTGAAGTCACAAATGTCTCAGGTGTTGGAGATGTGGACTTCTTTGATGGCAAAGGATCCAAGGGTCATAGAGAATAATGGATTGAAGAAGGAGTTGTTCCCAGAGACCTCAGCACCCGCTTCCCTACAAGACTGGGGGGATGTGGTCTGTTTTAACTGCGGAGAAGTTGGCCATATTGCGAAAGTATGATCTTCAGAGGGCCCCGGTGAAGGAGTCAACCGGGTGCCCATTTCCAGTGAGCTCCACTGTACCCAAACTGAATGAGAAGCTCAGAAGAAAAAGCAACAGACCCTCTCGGAAGAAGAACAGTGCTCCTTAGCAAGAATACACATTTAAAAGAGAAATAATGTCCCTCAGCGGGAATATACCCATAAACAGAGGAGGGAGATCAATGCATACCGAGCCCAAGAGGGACAAAAGCCAACAACCAAACACAAGAAGGAAAGGACCAAAACAAAAAATAAATAAAAATAGGGATCAACAGAAAGAGACCCCTTTGAAGCCTTATCCAGAAGAACTAATAGGCCCCTCCCCTGTAGTGCCTATTCAAGTGGAGGGAGTCTACACAAGAGCCATCTTAGACACTGGAGCACAGGTGACTCTTTTATACCGGGACTTTTCCGATAGACATCTGAGTCACTTGCCCATCCAGAGAATTGAAGATCTGGAAATATGGGGAATCGGAACAAAGAGTTTTCCCTACGATGGTTACTTGCCCAATAAACTGACCTTCGACCCCTCAGTAGCCGGGGAGGCTGAAGTGTTTGATACCCTGGCAGTGGTGTGCCCCCGACCACCTGGAGCCAGCAAGAGCTCCTTAATAATAGGGACAAATACGGACCTGGTCCGGAAGCTTCTGGCCCCCCTGGCAGGAGGAAAGAACCCTATGGTCACCAGAATACACCCGATGTTGAAGACTGCCTATCAGCGACTGGTCTTAGAACACAAGGCCCCAGAAGAGGGGGTGCATAAAGTCTGGAGACTGGAGAAGAAGGGAATAGTGTTGCAGCCCGGTGAGGTAACCTGTCTCAGGGCCACTGTGAAGCTTACTTGGGAGCAGCCCGGCCCCTTTGTCATGTTGGAACCAGACCCTCGGGAAGAATACTCAGGCTTAAAAGTGATCCCAGAGATGGTCCCGCTGAGAGCTCTGAAGAAGGCACACTGTGAGGTGCCGGTGAGCGTCAGGAATACCACGGGTATTCCCATGGAGATCCCCACCAGGATGCTGCTGGGTCAGGTGAGCCCTGCTGCCCCAATTGTCCTATCAGATGTGGAGAAGACAGAGGGAGACAGGACTGTTTGGGAGAAGCTCTGCATGGAGAACCCGAACCTGCCAAGGGCCTGGAAAGAGAGGGCAAAGGCCCAGTTAACCAGATGGAGGAAGATCTTCTCTAAAGATCAGTTCAACGTAGGGTGTGCAAGGAGTGCCACCCATCGAATCCGCCTCCAGGAAGGCAAGCCTTTCAGGGAGAGGGTCAGGCGAGTTCCTCTAGCCGACCTTGAAGACCTGAGAGAACAGCTCACCGAGCTCAAGCGAACCAGTGTTATCTGGGAATCTAGGAGCCCCTATGCCTCTCCAATAGTGGTGGTCCGGAAGAAGAATGGGTCGTTGAGGTTGTGTATAGACTACAGGACTCTCAACCGGAGGATGATACCCGACCAGTATACCACCCCAAGGATAGAGGATGCCTTACAGAGTTTGTCTGGAGCAAGGTGGTTCAGTGTTATGGACCTGAAGAGTGGATACTATCAGATCCCTATGCATCCAGAAGACAAGGAGAAGACAGCTTTCATAACCCCTGTGGGATTCTTTGAATTTGACCGGATGCCCCAATGCCTGTCTGGAGCCCCTGCCACCTTTCAACGCCTCATGGAGAAAACCGTAGGAGACATGAACCTCATCGAAGTTCTCGTGTACTTGGATGACATCATTGTCTTTGGGAAGACTCTAGAAGAACATGAGGAAAGGCTGGAAAAAGTCCTAAGAAGGCTTAGTGAAGCTTTCGCCAGAGAAATGTCAGTTCTACCAGTCATCAGTCAACTATCTAGGGCACATAGTGTCTGAAGAAGGGGTTGCCACAGACCCCGGGAAGCTCGAGGCAGTTACCTCCTGGCCCCGGCCCACCACGGTGACAGAACTCAGGTCCTTTTTGGGGTTCTGCTCCTACTATAGGAGATTCGTAGAGGGGTTTGCACGGATTGCCAGACCCCTGAATGAACTCTGGAAGACAGAAGGGGAAGAGGATGACTCGGGTCCCAGGAAGCCGGGAGAGTCAGTCGAAGACCAGTGGAATGGAAAGTGCGAAGAGGCCTTCCACATGCTGAAGAAGAGCTTAACCACTGCCCCTGTCTTGGCCTATGCAGACCCAAGGAAACCTTATGAGCTCCATGTAGATGCCAGTCATGACGGTCTGGGAGGAGTGCTCTACCAGGAGCATGAAGGGCAACTGCGACCTGTTGCATATGTTAGCAGAAGTTTGACCCCATCTGAAAAAAACTATCCCACTCACAAGTTGGAGTTCCTGGCTCTCAAGTGGGCTGTAGTTGATAAGCTTAAGGACTATCTGTATGGGGCAGAATTCACAGTGAAAACTGACAACAATCCCCTTACTTATCTTTTCACCACAGCAAAACTGGATGCCACGGGCCATCGATGGCTGGCTGCCCTGTCTGGATTTAACTTCAGCTTGAAATACAGACCTAGGGCTGGGAATCGAGATGCGGATGCCCTGTCCAGAAGGTCTCATGCTCCCACTAGCCGCACAGAAGACTGGACCCAGGTGGCACCGGACGGGGTGCAGGCCCTCTGTCAAGGGGCTGAACTTCAAGCCAGTGGGGGGTCCAGAGCAGAAGAGATAGGGGTCACAGTAGTGGGGGTACCCAAGCAATACTGTGGAGTGACTCAAATAGAGGAAGATGATTTACCCAAGCTGTCAAAGAAAGAATTGAGGTGTGATCAAAAGGAAGACCCTTTGGGGAAGTTGGCCCTCGAGGCCCTGGAGAGTCAGGACCCAGATAGACTCTTGCATCACCCTTCAAAGGAAGCTCGTCTACTGCGGAAAAAGTGGGACAGGTTGCAAGTGCATCAAGGGGTGGTCTACCGAAGGGGCCCATCTGATGACCTGGAAGACAAATGGCAATTGTTCTTGCCTGAAAAGCACAGAGGGACTGTCTTGGCTGCCTTACACGACCATCATGGTCATTTAGGAGCTGAAAGGACCTTCCAACTTGTCAGAAGTCGGTTCTACTGGCCCTGTATGAGGGCTGAAGTAGAGGAATACTGCCATTAATGCGCACGCTGCATCCAGCAGAAGACTCTACCCCATCAAGCTGCCCCAATGGGCCGCCTGCAGAGTCAAGGCCCAATGGATTTGGTATGCATTGATTTCCTCTGCCTCAAGCCCGACTTGAGTGGACTAGGAAATGTTCTGGTGGTAACCGATCATTTCACCCTGTATGCCCAGGCCTTCCCAACCAAAGACCAGAAGGCTTCCACAGTGGCCAAGGTACTCATGGAGAAATACTTCGTACACTATGGGCTACCACAGTGTCTCCATTCGGATCAAGGGAGGGACTTTGAAAGTCGACTGATCCGGAAGCTCTTGGACTCCTTAGGGATCAAGAAGACCCGAACCACTCCTTACCATCCGCAAGGGGATGCCCAGCCGGAAAGGTTCAACCGAACCCTACTCAACATGCTGGGAACTCTAGAAAGTGAAAGGAAGCAGCATTGGAGCAGGCACATAGCAGCAATTGTGCATGCTTACAATAGCACAACAAGTGATGCTACAGGGTACTCTCCCTACCGCCTCATGTTTGGGAGAGAAGCAAGACTACCCATAGACCTGGCCTTTGGCACCTCCATAGACCATTCCTTGGCCACTTCTCATAAGGGCTATGTGGACCGGTTGAGGCACAGTTTACAGTTGGCCTATGAGCAGGCCCGAGCAGCTTCCGATCAAAGGGGAGCCCGCAACAAGAGAAACTTCGACCTGAAGGTCCGAATTCAGGATCTGCAACCAGGGGATAGAGTATTGTTACGAAACTTGGGAGTCCCTGGGAAGCACAAGCTTGCAGACAGATGGAGACTGGAGCCATATGTTGTTTGTTAAAAGTTACCTGGCCTACCAGTTTATCAGCTGAAGCCAGAGGGAAAGGTGGGGCCTTTGAAGACTTGGCACCAGAACCACATACTTCCACTTGCCGAAGCAGTCCCGATACCTCCTGTGAAGGATTCCTCTGAGTCAATGTCCATCCTGGATACTCCTAAGCCAAATACCCTGTCTCAGACATCTCGGTCTGAAGAAACAGATGTTTCTGAGCCTAGTGAGGATGAAAGGGAAGAGTTGGGATGGCTATGGCCTTCCCAGGCCCCAGTGACTTCTGCTATAGATCTCCCACCTCTGGAAGACACCATAGACAGTACACTGAATGCAGAAGCTACTGAATTTATCCTGTCCAGCCCTCTATCAGACTCATGGGAAGATGCCCTCGACTTGCTCCCAGAGGAGGATCCAAGATGTCCTGTGAATCCTCCTGCTCCTGAGTTAAATGTTTCAGAAACAGTGGAAGCTGACGTTCCTGTTCCGGAAGAGGAACCTACAGTGCCAGAGCCAGAAGTCCCAAGAGAGAGGAGGATGAAGAGGGCCATAAGGCCTCCCCGAAGGCTGACTTACCCACAAATGGGGAGGAGCTGGGAGGATACAGTGGAAACCGCCAGGAGGAGTGTAGGAAGCCCTGATCCCTCCACTGTTCACTGGGTGGAGGGCAACCCCAACTCACCCCCTGGCACAGTTAGGCAGGCCACTTATGATAGTGTGACCTGTGGGCGAGGAAGTTCACCTTCTCAATTTTGGTGGGAACTTCCTCTGCCGACATCATACGCAGCTTTGTCAAATGTTGTGCGTAGTGTTTGTTGACAGTTATCTTTGGGGACCAAAGAGTTTAAGTGGGGGGAGTGTGTAGCGGGGTCTCCGTTGAGGCCCCATGGACTATGTTACCCAGAACCCCGTTTGGCACCCAGGGTGCATTGGGCTGCCGCAGAGACTCATGGGTGGGGTATAAAAGGGGAGGGCGAGGCAAGGCCCGGCCTCTTTGGACACAGCGCGGCTGGCAAGAAGACTTCCTGTGCGGACCTGCTGTGAGTGCAAGGCCCGAGGCCTGGGCCTTGCGCACTTCCAGAGAGCCTTGCACCTCGCTGTAAAGCCTGTGCGGCGACAGACATCTACCTGCTTCAGGGAAGTCAGTGAACCGGAGACCAGGCGGTGGCAGATCCTGTATGTGTGAAGACACAGCGGTGGGAGTTGCGGACTGGAATCGAGTCCGCAGTGGTGAGAGAGCACCTGCTTGCAGCTTTAATCGAGTACTTATTAGGCCTATAGACTGCCTTGGCCCATCGGGTTATATTTCCCTTTTCCTGTCAGGAGACTAGTTGGAGGACAGAGTCACATAGTCTCTGGGTAGTTGTTCTACTACTTTATACCTTGTTGGATTACAAATATTGTTCCTGTATGTGCACCATCGATCATCTGGCATGTGAAGATTCCTTCTCTAGAGACTGAGTTTTTACCAGAGTCAGGCCTGACTGGGAGTTGATAGTACTGTTGGGTGCCATATTGCTAACGGGAGCTTGAGCTATATGTTAGTGTGTGTTAGAACTAATTGTGCACTATAATTAACTACTGTTAGTATTACTGCAGGGCTCTGCATGCATGTATTATATGTACTATTGATTATTAATCCCTTTTATCTACAAGTAAACCCTTTTACATTTACTCAAATCTGGTATTGGAGTCTATATTTCTATATATATATATATCTTACCACTAGAAGAAAGGTATTGTGGGATTGTGCATAAACTGTTATAGAGCTATATAGAAATACCACCCCTAGACTAGCTGTGCCAGAGAAGGGCTGAGTAGATTGCCGGGGGTTGGCTGTGCCGTGTACAGGGCCCAAAAGCAAACCAGCGGCTCCCTTAGTCTGGGGGTATCGCTACATATACTTCTTAATTATCTTAGGCTGGGTTCACACCTATGCAAATTGGATGGGTCTTACACCGCATCCCATTCGCAGGACACTCCAAAATACATTAATTTGAATGATGCCTGTTCACACACCTGTGGTACATTCGTACTCCGCACTAGCCAAAAAACTTGTGCGTTTTCTAGGCAGTGCGGTCCAGCTTAGGTGCAAATTCAGACTCATTGACTCCTGTGGGAACGCTTCTGAATCGCACATGTCATTCAGTTGTGAACAGTATAAAATCCTGACCTGATACTGATCAAAAACTGACATGAAACCTTGAACAACTACTTTGTCAATTAGCTGTGAAAACAGAGCTCAAACTCGCACTGCACATGTGTGAACCCAGCCCTAAACCTGTATTTAACCCAAAAAATATAAAATCAAACATTTTAAAATCCCCAATCATTGTCAATACAGCCCAAACACAATTAAATCTTTTGCATAAATAACCATTCCCTTGTTTTGTAACAGGCAATGTCCTTATACAATGCAAAGTTCCCATTTCCTTTTCTCTCAGCATCAACAAAACTATAATGCCATTTACTGAACACCTCGGAGCCCAGGGCAATTTTAATCAATCCGAACTATAGCACATTTGTTGATATTGAGAAAAAAAACCTTTCAACTTCAATAACACAAGGATAGGCAATTACACAATTAAAGCAGTCCTTAAAGTGGTTGTAAACCCTTTACAACCACTTTAACCTAGTGTGAGGGGGTTAACTCGGTAGCGGGTGTGTGTGACCCCCTGGTTGGGCTCCCCACACAAAAACAGGGCCAGCAGACGGAGGTTGTGGTTTTCAAAATCAAAAGGTGCGGTTTATTTCTCTATGTACAGTGACAAAAACACAGCAAAGCCAAAAAGAAACAAACAAAATAAATCCTGGTCAGTTTGACCTCTGACTAAACATGCAGGTTTCCTAAACTAACAACTGGGATCAGCCTGGTGCTGTCCTAGTCCCTAAGTCCCTGGTTTAGTAAAAGTCCAAACAAATAGCCACACAGGCTTTGCCTCACCGCACAGGGGTTCACTCTCCCTAGACAGTCCACACAGGTCTGGTTCCAGGCATGAGCTAGCCCCTAATGAATCTGGGAGTTTTTTATAGAGGCCTAAATGAGCTGACAAGCTTCAGCTGGCCTCATCAACTCTGTCTGCACGACGCCCCACACTCTCCCTAGAGGTAAGAGTCATCCATGAGCCTACTAGCCTCAGCTGGGCTTATACAACTCTCCACCCTAGTTGTATAAGTCAGCATAAAGCCTGAATCTGGGAGAAATATATCTACCCCCCTGGATGCAACCAGGTGACTTTACCTTCCTGCTGTCACATACCCCCCCCTCTTGTTTTAACCTTGGGGTTGGAACACCAGCAATCAGGCATTCATGTACTCGAGACAAAGCATCCACATTCCCCATTTGAACGCCAGGGCGATGCTTTACTGTGAAGTTGAATTCCTGTAGGGCCAGGAACCACCTATTCACTCTTCTATTTGTCTCCTTGTTTTGAGCCATCCACTTTAACGGAGCGTGATCCGTAACCATGTCAAAGTGCCTACCTAGCAGATAGTACCGAAGGGAATCTAGAGCCCACTTCACCGCTAAACACTCCTTTTCAACCGTGGCGTAATTTACCTCATGGGACTTCAACTTCCTGCTGAGGTAAATGACTGGGTGCTCTTCCCCGTTCCAGACCTGGGACAATACTGCTCCTAACCCCACATCTGACGCATCACTTTGTACGACAAAGTCTTTAGAGAAGTCGGGTGAGTACAACACTGGCTGGCTACATAAGGCTTGTTTCAAGAATTGGAATGCTGCCTCAGCCTCGGGGGTCCATTTAATCATGACCGACCCTTTCCCTTTCGTCAGGTTGGTTAGGGGCACAGCCTTAGAAGCAAAGTGGGGAATGAAGCGCCGATAATAACCCGCGATTCCCAGAAAGGCCCGTACCTGCTTCTTGCTGTTGGGACGTGGCCAACTCTGGATGGCCTCGACTTTGTTGAGTTGGGGTTTTATCACTCCCCTGCCAATGGTGTACCCAAGATATTTGGCCTCCTCCTGCCCAATGGTACACTTCTTGGGGTTAGCCGTAAACCCCGCTTCCCGGATAGAGTCTAGGACTGCTTGCACTTTTGGCAGATGTGAGGCCCAATCTGTGCTATGGACAATTACGTCATCCAGGTAAGCCGCAGCATACTTCCGATGGGGCCTCAGTATCTGGTCCATTTTCCGCTGGAATGTGGCCGGCGCATTCTGTAACCCGAACGGCATTCTCTTATATTGGAACGCCCCGTCTGGGGTTACAAATGCGGTTTTCTCTTTGGCCGACTTGGCCAGGGGAATTTGCCAATACCCTTTTGTGAGGTCAAGAGTCGTCATGTATCGGGCTGTTCCCAGCCGGTCGATCAACTCATCTATACGTGGCATGGGGTAGGTGTCAAATTTTGTAACTTTGTTCAACTGACGAAAATCGTTACAAAATCGCCAGCTCCCATCCGGTTTAGGCACCAACACAATGGGACTAGACCAATCACTTTGGGACTCCTCTATCACCCCTAAGTTCAGCATTTTCTGTACTTCCTCCCGTATTGCCTCCCGTCGGGCCTCTGGGATCCGATAGGGTTTTAACTTCACCCTTTCACCGGGCGGGGTAATAATATCATGCTCTACCCCAGATGTTTGTCCCGGCAGCTCAGAGAACACCTCCTTGTTGCGAAGCACAAACTCCTTAACCTCCTGTTGTTGGGGTTGTGACAAGGTGGCTGCTATTCCAACCTCCGGAATCACGCAACCAGTTTGAGCTGGTGACCAAGTTTCTGCGACTAGGGACTCTCTATCCCTCCAGGCTTTCAACAGATTAACGTGATATATCTGTTCGGGCTTTCGCCTTCCTGGTTGTCTGACCTTGTAATTCACTTCGCTCACTTTTTCCATTATCTCGTAGGGGCCTTGCCATTTGGCAAGGAATTTACTTTCAACCGTAGGGACAAGTACCAATATCCTATCCCCCGGGGAAAAGGTACGGGTCTTTGCTCCACGGTTGTACACTCTCTGCTGTGCCAACTGCGCTTGGGCCAAATGTTCCTTCACGATGGGCATTACCTGTGCAATTCGATCTTGCATCAGGGCGACATGCTCAATCACACTCCTGTGGGGAGAACTCTCACTTTCCCAAGTTTCCTTGGCAATATCCAACAGCCCTCTTGGGTGTCTCCCATACAGTAACTCAAAGGGGGAGAATCCCGTAGAGGATTGGGGCACCTCCCTAATAGCAAACATCAAATAAGGAAGTAGACAGTCCCAATCCTTTCCATCTCTATCCACCACTTTCTTCAACATTTGTTTTAGGGTTTTGTTGAATCTTTCAACCAGCCCATCGGTTTGGGGGTGATACACAGATGTACGCAATTGCGTCACTTTGAACAATTTACACAGCTCTTTCATAACCCGGGACATAAAGGGTGTACCTTGGTCCGTAAGCAGTTCTTTACAAATACCCACCCGGCTAAAAACAAGAGATAGCTCTTTGGCTATGGTTTTGGCCGAGGTATTTCTGAGAGGGATCGCTTCTGGATAACGGGTGGCATAGTCCATTATAACCAATATGTACTGGTGCCCCCTAGCGGACTTGATTATAGGACCTACCAAATCCATTGCGATTCTCTCAAACGGGACCTCAATGATGGGTAGAGGGACCAGCGGGCTACGGAAATGTGGCATCGGGGCCGACCTCTGACACACAGGGCAGGAGGAACAATAATTTTCTATGTCCTTCATCACCCCAGGCCAATAGAATCTCTGTAATACCCTCTCTCGGGTTTTCTCTGTCCCCAGATGACCTCCAAGAATGTGCCCATGGGCCAACTCCAACACCAACTTCCTGTAAGGTTTGGGCACCACCAGCTGCTCAACGGTTTCTTCTGCCCTTTTTGCCACCCGATACAGTAGGTCCTTCTCTACGCTGAAGTATGGGTAAGTGCAGGTAATATCTGGGTTCACTAACTCGCCATCTATTTCCACTACGTTTTCCCGTGCCTTTATTAGGGCGGGGTCTTTTAACTGTTCTGTGGCAAAATTTTCCCTGTGAACCTCCAGATCAGAAAACTCCACAGACGGTAGGTTTTCGTCTGAGGAGGTGGGCTCCTCTCCAGTTTCTTGAGTCTCCCCTGCCAATACTGACAAGGGAAATTCTGGAGAGTCCTCCCCACTCTCAGAGGAGTTCTGGCTATCACATTCCTGGTACATAGGGGCACCAGTGGGGGGCTCAGGATCATCCCACAGTTCCCAGAACTTCGGAAACTCCCTTCCCACAATGGCATCATGCGGTAATTGAGATACTAACCCCACTGGATGAGAGAGGGTACCTTTGGGGGTCTCGAAACACACTGTAGTCACTGGATACTCTCGGGTGTCCCCATGCACACAAATAACAGCTACCTTGCTATTCCCAGAGACCTCTGTTTTAACTAATTCAGCCTTTATCAGGGTCACAAGGCTACCTGAATCCAGCAATACCACAACATTTCTACCATTAATACACATTTTGCATAAATGTTTCTCAGTTCCCCGAATGGCAGTGCATGCGACTGTCGCACACAGCGACTGACGTCTGTCCATCAGAAAGTCACATTGCATGGGTTCCTCCACAACCGGGCAATTTGCTGCAATATGTCCCGCTTGCCGGCAGCGGTAGCAAACGATCCTTCTTGCGGCCTCTTGAGCCGCTGATTTCCCAGGCTGTTCTCGCCAAACTTGGGGTAGAGCTCCCACCCTCTCACTCTCTCCACCCTCACCCCTTGGAATCCTCTTATCCGCCCCTGGGGATGGTCTGGTCTTAGGGTGGAAAGTCCGAGAGTCTCTGGAAGAGGCTGTCAGGTTCTCTGTAGCCAAGTATCTCTCTACACGATCCACAAGTTTACCGGCCGTCTCTGGTCTCCATGGCTTACCCACTTTTGAATGGCGGTAGGAAGAGCTCTCAAGAAACGATCCATCACAACACGTTCCACAATCTCCGGTGCGGACAAAGTCTCTGGCTGTAGCCACTTCCTGCTCAGGTGAATGAGATCATACATTTGAGACCTGGGGGGTTTTCCAAGCTGGAAAGTCCAGTTATGCACACGCTGAGCCCGGACAGCCAGGGTGACACCCAGCCTTGCCAATATTTCAGCTTTTAGCATCACATAGTCTTTTGCTTGGTCAGGCTCTAGGTCATAGTAAGCCTTCTGCGATTCACCAGTTAACAGAGGAGCCACCAGTCCAGCCCACTGCTCCTCAGGCCACTTTTCTCTTTCAGCAGTCCTTTCAAATGTGGTCAAAAATACCTCTGGATCATCCTCTCCAGTCATTTTTGTCAATAAACGACTCACCCCAAAGGACGCGGTATTAGTGGGACGGCTTTCCTCACTGGTCTGCGGACGTTGCTGCATTACTGCTTCCATTTGTTGTAGTCTCTGCTCTTGCTTCTGTAACAGGTCTATGAAGCGGGCCTCAGATTGCTGCTGGGCTTGTTGATGAGCTTGCTGCTGGGCTGCAAGGCTCCTTTGCAAACCTGCATTTGTCTGCTGTTGATTGGCATTTGCTAGAGCCAGCTGTTTCAGTATCTCCTCCATGCTGGCTTAAAAAAAACTGCCACTGGTTCTCCACCAACTGTGAGGGGGTTAACTCGGTAGCGGGTGTGTGTGACCCCCTGGTTGGGCTCCCCACACAAAAACAGGGCCAGCAGACGGAGGTTGTGGTTTTCAAAATCAAAAGGTGCGGTTTATTTCTCTATGTACAGTGACAAAAACACAGCAAAGCCAAAAAGAAACAAACAAAATAAATCCTGGTCAGTTTGACCTCTGACTAAACATGCAGGTTTCCTAAACTAACAACTGGGATCAGCCTGGTGCTGTCCTAGTCCCTAAGTCCCTGGTTTAGTAAAAGTCCAAACAAATAGCCACACAGGCTTTGCCTCACCGCACAGGGGTTCACTCTCCCTAGACAGTCCACACAGGTCTGGTTCCAGGCATGAGCTAACATCTAATGAATCTGGGAGTTTTTTATAGAGGCCTAAATGAGCTGACAAGCTTCAGCTGGCCTCATCAACTCTGTCTGCACGACGCCCCACACTCTCCCTAGAGGTAAGAGTCATCCATGAGCCTACTAGCCTCAGCTGGGCTTATACAACTCTCCACCCTAGTTGTATAAGTCAGCATAAAGCCTGAATCTGGGAGAAATATATCTACCCCCCTGGATGCAACCAGGTGACTTTACCTTCCTGCTGTCACACTAGATTAAGGCTTACCTGTAGGTGCTTGAAATATCTCCCAGACCTGCACGGTCTAGGAGATATTTTGAAATCGCAGTACGGCGATCTCTTCTGCACATGCGCCAGAATTAGAAAGGTCACGCTGTGCTGTTTCTATCTCGGGTCATGCTGTGAAAAGAAGCTTCTGCGCGCACGCGCGGGAGTGACGTCACGCGACTCCGGCCAGTCACAGAGCCGGAGTTCGCGGCCCTGGAAGAAGAGGGGTGGAGAATGCCCGCTCGCTACTAGCGAGGAAGATGGGGACATTGCGGGCTTCTCCAGAAGGTAAGTGTCACATAATTGGGCTACTATGCGATGCATAGTAGCCCATTATGCTTTACCTTTGCAGGGAAACAAAGAGGAAGTAACACCCATCAGGGTTTACTTCCTCTTTAAAGTCAGATTCTAACTGAAATAATCAAACTACCCCATGTATAAATTGAAACGCTACTCTTAAAAATTTGTATCTGATCAGATTCCCCAAAAAAAACATTTGGTACCAGTGCATACATGTAATTTATCAGTGACGTCACATTCCCCTTTTAATGTTTTCAATTAACTATGTATTGGGAATGGGCTTAATATGTGCCCAACACATTTCATGAATAGACTGACAATAGTTTTAACAATAAATATGTATTTTTAATCTACCGCATATACCCGAGTATAGGCTGAGTTTTTCAGCACATTTTTTTGTGCTGAAAATGCCCCCCTCGGCTTATACTTGAGTCACCTTTTTTGTGCCTGATCTCCTGGAATTTGGGGACCCGGTACCGGCCGGCCGTAGGTCCCCTGGACACCAAACTTGACACACATATAGCCCCACTCTTCTTTTACAAGTGTGCAAAGTTTGTTGTCCAGGGAACCTACGGCCGGGGAGCACCTATTTTTCAAACCCGGGCACTCCTTCCATAGACTCCCATGTTAAACGGTAATTTCTCCGGTGAATTTGGGGACCCGGTACTGGCCAGTCGTAGGTCCCCTGGACCCGAAACTTGGCACACATGTAGCCCCCTTCCATGGACTCCCATGTTAAATGTCAGTCTAGTCATGGGCACAGTGAGGCATGGGCACAGTGAGGCATGGGCACAGTGAGGCATGGACACAGTGAGGCATGGACACAGTGAGGCATGGACACAGTGAGGCATGGACACAGTGAGGCATGGACACAGTGAGGCATGGGCACAGTGAGGCATGGGCACAGTGAGGCATGGGCACAGTGAGGCATGGGCACAGTGAGGCATGGACATGGACACAGTGAGGCAAAGTGAGGTACAGTGAGGCATGCAGATGGACACCGTAGGCTTATACTCGAGTCAATACGTTTTCCCAGTTTATGTGGTAAAATTAGGTGCCTCGGCTTATATTCGGGTCTGCTTATACTCGAGTATATACGGTATATAGATAACTGTTCTGAATTAAATCCTTCTTTAACATTCACTCTCCACCTCAGCAAGTCTCTTTGACTCGTTGAATATGGAATGCAAATATAGCAGTATGCTTTGCGCAAAAGCGGTGGCAAAGGTATGGTCGGCGTTTTGGTCCCCTTTTTTACTTGAAGCAAAATAGCAGATTTATGCAAGCGGATATGTACCTCTGTTTATTGTGCTAAACAATACTCTGAATAGGAGGAATCACTCAAATAGTAACTTGTCCTTGTCTAAATCTGCAATTCAATCATCTTAAAGCACCACACACAGATGAGTACCTTACTCTGTCCCTCTCACCTGCCCACTTTAGCAACACTCTCTGTCTTGGTAGGATCAAAGGACATATATCAATTACTCAACAATCCATTTGCATTCAGAAGAAAAAACGACTTATACTTGTAGCGGGGTCTTTAAATTTAGGTGGGGTACACCTGGGTGGAAGTTCAGGTGTGTAAGTATGGGAGTAATGACCATTTGTATTCGTGGAGGATTGGGTGGTGTAATAATCTCCTTGGCCTGTGAGTGGCAGGGTACCCGCAGGCTCAAGGTAGATTCACTGCCATAGTGCTGTCCTTTTTGTCCCTTCTCGGAGATGGTACGGCGAGGGCGGGGAACCTGCCGTGGCGTCATTGGAGGGGATAAAAGGGGGAGACGCCCTGGTCACGGGGTCTTGCTCTTTTGGTGGTCCTTCATCACGCACTCAGGCACCTTAGGCCTGGGTGCGGGCGGTTCCGGATTCCGGCTCAGGTGCCCTAGGCCTGATCGGAATGGAGTTGGAGTCCATCCCAGGCACCTTCAGCCTGGGGTGAGGTACTAAACCAGGAGGCCTGGGGCCCAATGACTTCGACTGGGTCCCGCAAGGGTGGAGAAGTCCGAGGGTCCCTGAGGTGGATGGGGCCCATGTCTGAGGTGAGGAGGCCGGGGAGGTTATCCATTCGGAGAGTCTGGAGCAGCATCAACCCAGTGACGGATGGGCCTCTGGTAACTCCCTTGGAGGGACATCTTCCCCTGACAGGGGCCACAACGCAGCGAAGGTACTCCTATCTATGTTCTCTTGAGTCGCTGGTAGAGACTCTCAAGTTCTAAGTCCTTTCTAGCTAAGGCTATAGTAACCGCTGGCGAGATCGCAGTGGTTTAGCTGATAATTAGGACAGTGCCTCGACCTGCTCATCCCCTGTATGAAAATGTTATCAAGTCGCAACCAGTTGGCTACTGAAGCACTGTTTATCGTGAGATATGCAATAAAACAAGAGTTGGACTGTGATCGGTGTGTGGAACCCTGGTTAATGGGAGCAAAGGGAAGTGTTGGCACAGCAGGACTTAATCCTTTACAGAAGCACACAGGCCCGAGGAAATATCTGGTACTGGCCTTCACCTCACCCACAGCTATGGGGAGGACATGGTCCGTAGCGCATCTCACCCTGTCGTGTGTGATACCCCTAGAAGAAAGAGATGGGCTGAGGTCGCTACACGTGGGGGCTCGTGAGTCCGGGATGATGTGTGTTTTGACTTTGGAAGTAAGAATGGCTGTGTCTGGACTTTGCTGCCCAGAAGAGTTCCGAGCAGGTCGGCCATGTGATCGGCCAAAGTGCATCCCTGCTCAAAGTTGTGGAAATTACCCTAAGACGGGAAAGGCCCATGCGGAGGAGCGAGAAGAGGGAGAAGTCCAGCCATGTGACGTACTACATGTGGGGGCTTTTACTGCACTGCGCCATGAGGCACCCCGTGACTACACAGTTCGTGGGCGGAACTTGGTGGAAGCCCGCGAAAACATGCAAGTTGTGGGAGGAGTCTGGCCATGTGGAGGAACTCACGTGGAGACTTCGGCGCGTGGTCAGTGCGTGATGGAGCAGCAGACAGTCGGGATGGCCTCAAGCTCCCCGTGGATTCCGGTTCCCTACCCCACGAAGATGACTACCTTTGCTGCTCCCCTTACAGACACGGGGATAAGACTCAGGCCCCGAGGACAGTTGGCTCTGTACACCTGCAGAGACACGGAGGCCCTCGGTGTGATCTGTCCCGGATGCTCGGGACTGGTGGTTCACCTGAAGCCATTCGGGCGTTGCGAAGCATGCAAAGAGTTCTTGTTCGAGGTGGAGCCATCCACAGTAAGGCCCCGGGCCCTTTGCCTCAACAGCTTTACAGGTACCGCTACTCCGGAAGGGGAGATCCAGGCCTTTGCGGAGGTTCCCGTACGCACTGACCAGGGCGAGGTGACTGCCCAATCAGAGACTGAGAAGGAAAAATCCGAGGATGCTGCTTCGGTCAACACAGGTTCTCTGCTCCCACCTCCGAAGAGGAAAGTCGGCCTGGTGCAGGCCTCCTATGGTCGTGGAAGAGCTTCACCCCGTCGCTTGCCTGGCCTGGATGGATCCGGTTGGAAGAGTCCTGGACATCCCAGTTCTACAAAAGGTCAAGGTGAGCCAGGGGCTGGGACTGTGGTGGAGGTTGGAGGTGTTGGGGGTCCACAGTCGGTGGAGCCCGCTAGGGAGGGTAGTACCACGTCTACCAGAGACTACCTTCCCGCGGAGATGTATGACACCTCCGACCTAGAGTCACTGTCGGATTGTGGAGATGACGGTGAGATCGATGAACTGTTTCACCAGAAGGGTTGGGACAAACGCCCATTACCTATGCTACGTGCACCCCAAGATTCACCTATGTCTATAGGAGACAGCACGCCCCGGGCGGAGGCCCCAGAATATATGAGGAAGCCTAGTCCTCCAGTTGCTCTTCCACCATCCACAGTGTCACCCGTTTTGTTGGCGGGGAAACAGCAAGCATCACTACGGGCACCGAGAGAAAAGCCATCCGAGGTAGTGAAAGTACCTCGGCACCCGGAGGCCATCGTTCAGCCAGGAGAAGGTGAGCGGGCCACAATGCCTCCTTTAGCCCGATTGCAACGACTCTTTTCTCAGAGGGTCGCTCACGAGTATGGATGGGAATATCCGTACTTGCCCAGAGACTTGTTGTATGAGGTTGAAGTTCTGCGACAGCGATGGTACGATGAGTTCGTTTGGGAGAAACTTAAAGTGCCTCATGCCTGGCGATACTTGTCCTGTTCGCCACCCGTGTCGAAAAAGTTTAGAGACTGCAGAGCAGACTGGATGTGGGGCCGCCATATCCACGCAGACAAGGTGCGCATCTGCAGGAAAGATGGAGAGGACGCTGACTATTCGATTGAGGGTTTCGATAAGCATCTGAAGCCCTTGTTTTTGCCTGACCCGAGGTTTTATTTGTGAGAAGAGACTCACTTGTTTTCCCGTGACAACTTTCCGGAGGTGTTCTTGCCGGAGCATCGAACTGTACCCTAGTTTTTTTTTTTTTTTTTCTACTCTTTGGAGGAATGAGAGCTGTTTTTTGTTCTCTCTTCTTCACAGTTCAAAGACAGAGACTTTGGGGGTAGAATCAGAGTAGGGACGCAGGAAGACTGAAGATTTTACCAAGTGTCATCACCGTGGCATCGTCACTAGGTGGCGGTGTTGCACAACGGCTGTTGCTTGTAAATTTGTATCATTTACTTATTGGAGCGAGTGGGTCTCTCGGCTGATAGACCCATTCATTCCAAATTAACACAGAATGTCAGGATGTGGTTTTCCTTGCATGTTGTTTTTTTTCTTTCCCTCTGCAGGAGATTCGTCTGTCAAGAATACTGAGTATGGGGTGGTTCTTAGACAAAAAGGGAGGGATTGTGTATGTGTACATGCTTAGAGGGTTTTATGAAAAAGTTTATTGTTTTATGTTCCCCTCCCCTTTGAGCAGGTCTTGGTATGGTTAAGGTTCAAATTTTTAGGGATGCCTCTGGGGTCAGACTTATGTCACCACCTTTGGGAGACATGGGTTTGCACCAGACGCTGGGGACCAGCATTAAATCACAGGGGGGAGTATGTAGCGGGGTCTTTAAATTTAGGTGGGGTACACCTGGGTGGAAGTTCAGGTGTGTAAGTATGGGAGTAATGACCATTTGTATTCGTGGAGGATTGGGCGGTGTAATAATCTCCTTGGCCTGTGGGTGGCGGGGTACCCGCAGGCTCAAGGTAGATTCACTGCCATAGTGTTGTCCTTTTTGTCCCTTCTCGGAGATGGTACGGCGAGGGCGGGGAACCTGCCGTGGCGTCATTGGAGGGGATAAAAGGGGGAGATGCCCTGGTCACGGGGTCTTGCTCTTTTGGAGGTCATTCATCACGCACTCAGGCACCTTAGGCCTGGGTGCGGGCGGTTCCGGATTCCGGCTCAGGTGCACTAGGCCTGACCGGAATGGAGTTGGAGTCCATCCCAGGCACCTTCAGCCTGGGGTGAGGTACTAAACCAGGAGGCCTGGGGCCCAGTGACTTCGAATGGGTCCCGCGAGGGTGGAGAAGTCCGAGGGTCCCTGAGATGGATGGGGCCCATGTCTGAGGTGAGGCGGCCGGGGAGGTTACCCATTCAGAGAGTCTGGAGCAGCATCAACCCAGTGACGGATGGGCCTCTGGTAACTCCCTTGGACGGACATCTTCCCCTGACAGGGGCCACAACGCAGTGAAGGTAATCCTATCTATGTTCTCTTGAGTCGCTGGTAGAGACTCTCAAGTTCTAAGTCCTTTCTAGCTAAGGCTATAGTAACCGCTGGCGAGATCGCAGTGGTTTAGCTGATAATTAGGACAGTGCCTCAACCTGCTCATCCCCTGTATCAAAATGTTATCAAGTCGCAACCAGTTGGCTACTGAAGCACTGTTTATTGTGAGATATGCAATAAAACATAAGTAGGACTGTGATCGGTGTGTGGAACCCTGGTTAATGGGAGCAAAGGGAAGTGTTGGCACAGCAGGACTTAATCCTTTACAGAAGCACACAGGCCCGAGGCAATATCTGGTACTGGCCTTCACCTCACCCACAGCTATGGGGAGGACATGGGCCGTAGCGCATCTCACCCTGTCGTGTGTGATACCCCTAGAAGAAAGAGATGGGGTGAGGTCGCTACATACTCTAAAATGGAATTCCAAGACAACAACAAACAAAAAACACATAAAATGTAAGCATTTCTCTGAGAAGATGGAAGAGAATTCCCTATTTCAACAACAACTTGTATAGCATAGCTAACACCCCTTTGTCCCATCTGTGCCACAGCAACAACATTTATAAACATACATACACAGTACTTACCACTCTCACAATATTTGGATATAACCAAGGGAGATTTCTAATTACTTTTCCCCTATTTCTGACTAAAATTCCTGATCGATCATCTCTCTTTTTTTTTTTTTTTCCAAGAGCACCACACATCCAATGGGCGTGTACACTTCTCTACAGCGCTCCCAAAAATGCTTATACTGCATTTCCAAAACGCTTCTACTGCGTTACTAAAACGCTTAAAGCCAACCTTGGCATAACATTATTGAAACCCCAAGCTGCTACAAAATTTCAAAATACTGTAGACCACTTTGACTGCCCTTCCTTACAGTCAGTGTATCCACACAACAAATTATCTTATTACTTCTATGCGACAGAAAGAAAAAGCAAAGATTTAGCGGGTGCTGTTGGTTACCTAAATACCCTTCCCAAAAGGATACCGAACTGCAGTTTCTAATATATGGAGTCTTAAATAAAGACTTGGGTCTCCCACAGACCCTACAATGTTATACTCCCATGAGTGTGTCTATTAAGGCGTGGTCCATCCTTCCTCTCTCTTTAAATTTAAAAGGTTAATATTTTATCAGAGCCAGGGTGAGGAAGAATTTGTCAAAAATAGACAAAGGTCTACCCACCATGGATAATTATCTTATCCTTGACGGAAAGGTACCCCTTTTGACGTTAGCAGATGAGCTCGCTGCTCGTAGGAGATAAGTATATTATCTATTTGTTTGATGTGAGTACCCTTATACTGCTCTATCAATAAATTACCAACCATTTTAAACGTACTACACTATTGGGAATCCTCTTTCTTTCTTTTGCACTCTCCCTGCCGCTGAGAGACAAAGACCAGGTACATAACCCATATGTCCAGGAACCCAAGGGAGGAACTGCCACTTCAGGCTTAGTCTATACGCGGTTTTCTCATTACCGCAAGGTAAGAGGCCACCTACACTTAATTGTATTGTTGCACGAAGAAGCGAGCTATATCTCTCCAGCACCTTTCGTCACCTGTACACCGGATTATTCTAATTGCACAGAGAATGGAATGATTTTATGCTGTCTGCTCACAGGCACAGCTTGATTGCATATTGCACTTTCTTTCTCGTACATCACGGGACACAGAGCGACATAGTCATTACTAATGGGTTATATAGATACCGTCAGGTGCTGGCACTGGCAACTTCCAAAACCGGAAGTACCCTCCCCTATATAAGCCCCTCCCATCCGGGAGCACCTCAGTTTTTTGCCAGTGTCTAAGGTGTTGGCCAAGAAGAAACATGTGTTTTTCACTGAGCTTGCGTACAGGTTCTTTTGGGCCTCAGTAAGCTATTCCGGATCCGACCAAAAAAGCTTCATAGCTAAACGGTCGGTACCCGGGCCTTGCAGAGAAGAGCAAGGTTTTGCCTGTAATGCTTCTCTTAGGAGAGCTGGACCCTGGGATCCAGAGCTCTGGTCATACCCACGACCAAGATGTTTTCTGTGCAGGGTGCTATACAGGTCCAGGGGAGTGGAATCCTTGGGAACCCGGTCCCTGAAGGTTTGATTACAATGCCTGCCGTGATAGGTGAAGTTTGGGCTTTTGTGGACCAAACAAAGTCCTGCGGCGGGGAACAGGTAAGTGGGGGCCCCCAGGAACTTGGTTCTATTGGGGGACCCCCAAGCCTAATTTGTCTTTCTGTCTGTTACCTAACGGTATTCCCGCTAATATTCTGTGTATGCCTGTTACTACTGAGAAAATGTAAAAATTTTAATAGTAGGCAAGAAAAAAAAAAAAAAAAAATGTAAGACCGCGGTACCTGTGTTAGACACTAGAGGCCGCTATGGTTCTTTTTCTTGTAATGTGGATTTTTTTCTTCCAGAATCAAATCCAGGCAGTTGGTATGTTCTCTGCTGGGAAGCTGTCTCCTCTGCCCTGTTGCTGCGCTCATCCATCCCCGGGCCCTGCGGCAAAGGGACCCTGGCTCCCATCTAGCTCCTTGTTGTTTTCAAAAAAGGCGCACGTGCCCGCGCGCGAGCGCGTGCACGCGCCTCTATTCATAGAGGCGATCTGGAAAAAGGGGCGGAGCGGGTGGATGACGCTCAGGTGTGCGCCGCGGCGCTACTGCGCATGTGCGGGCGTCCAGCGTGTTTTGAAGCACATTATAGCTGGCTGTTGAAGTGCACAGACAGAGCTAGCAACAATATAAAGGCACATAGAGGCGGTTGATGCAGGCATCCCCTAGAAAGGCACTTTAGTAGACACCAACTGTGATATAGCAGCAATTGTGCTAGACTATTCTCAGTAAAAGTGGTGTATTACGGCTGGAATACCTCAGCTTTAGGCTTAGGAATATGCCGTCCAGAAGCTCCGGAACTGAATCTTACAGGAAGCGAAGGGGGTCTCATCGGGCTCTGAGGATCTTGGGCATACTTCTGCTGCACCAGTCTCCCCTGAAGTTCAGAGGTAAGTGACCGTAGAGACCCCGCAGGGGTACTTGGTACTGTGGCTGTCCTCAGTTCACCTGCTCCTGTGTATGTAACAGAGGAGGTTTTTTCCTCAGCTCTGGGAGGATTAGAGAGAGATTGTCAACATTGATCGCTGCCTCCCTGTCAGAGAAAGCACGCCCGATCTCCGTCTCCTCCTTCAGAGTGCCTGTTAGCAGAGCAACAGTCCCATACAGGGATCGACCTGCCTGAAGGGGATCAGGATGAGGTTGATTCTGTTATAGAGGAATCAACAGTGGGGGAACCTTTTCTCAGCATCTCAAGCTGAAAGATTATGGGTTCAGTCTCTGACTAACATGGTCCGATCAGCATTTAAAAATGCACCTTGCGGAACCATCAACCACTTCTGTATCCTCGTTGGGGTCGCTAGAAGCCCCCAGACTGTCTGTTCTTTTCCACTTCACCCTTTACTGAAAGGGCTCATTTACCAGGATTGGGAACATCCTGAGAAAATATTTATTCCCCCAAGAGATTTCCGGTGGTCTATCCCATGGAGGATAAGTTCATCAAAAAAAAAAAAAATGGAAGGTCCCTACAGTGGACACAGCCATCTCTTGTATGTATAAATCACTCACATGTCCAGTGGATAATGTCCAAATGTTCAAGAACCCAATAGATAAAAGATTGGAGTCCTTATGAAAATCTGCTTCTTTCTACAGCAAGCTTGGTGACACAACCAGCAGTAGCAGCTATTGGGGTCTGCTAAGCAGTGAAGGATCAGTTGAAACAGGTCTTGAGGGACTTGACAGATCAGCAGGCTTTGCCCTAGCTGATCTACCTAGAGCCTTAGGCTTTGCGGTTGACGCCATAAAGGATTCAGTCCATCAGGCCTCCCGCCTTACGCTGTCTATAGTACATATGCGTAGGCTCCTATGGCTCAAAAACTGGTCTGCTGAAGCTCCCTGTAAAGAATGGCTGGTTAGCGTCCCATTTCATGGTGAACGCTTATTCAGGGAAAACCTGGACAAATATATCCAGAAAATTTCCAGCGGTAAAAATACGCTCTTGCCGGTTAAAAACAGAGTTAGAGGTCCCTCTTTAAGAGGCCTGCTTCTCCAGTCCCTGGGGCATCGGCTGTGTAACAGTTCCGACGGCCTCCTCGGTCAATTCCCGGGGGTAAAAAACAGGGACAATAGCAGGGTAATGAGAAACCCTGGGTCAGGGGAGGTACAAAACCTCCCCCAAAGTTAAATTCATTGAAGCCCCCACTCAGTCGGGTGGGGGGAGGACTCCAGTTGTTCGCAAGAGACCTGGCGGGACACGATCAAGACAGATAGGTGCTCTCCGCAGTATGTTTGGGATACAGTTTGGAGTTAAAAGACTCTCCTCCTTCCCATTTTTGAGGTCAAACGTGCCAAGGGATCCCCGGAAGAGAGAGTCCCTCCTGTTGGCACTAGAACAACTATTGCTCCAAGGAGTAATTATGGAGGTTCCCCTGGAAGAATGAGGGTTCGGGTTTTACTCAAACCTCTTTACAGTCCCGAAGCAAACGCGGACGGGAGGCCCATATTAATTCTAAAAGGGCTATACAAATTCCTGTATATCAGGACTTTCCAATGGAGTCGATCCGATCGGTGGCCACTGCCCTACAAGGGGAGGATTGGTTAGCCGCGATCGACATCAAAGATGCTTATTTGCACATTCCCATCTTTCCAATCCACCAAAAATTTCTACGCTTTGCAGTAGAAGGGCGCCATTTTCAGTTCAGAGCCTTACCCTTCGGTTCGGCCACAGCACCACGAGTGTTTACAAAAATTCTGGCCCTTTATTGGCCAATCTAAGAACACAAGGTGTAATGATAATGGCATATCTAGATGACTTGTTGCTGATAGACCACTCAGTGAAAAAACTAGACGTGGTCGTTCACAAGACAATCAAGTATCTGGAATCTCACGGTTGGATTATCAACCGAGACAAGTCAGCCCTAAAAACCAGTCAAAAGTCTGGAATACTTGGGGCTAAGGTTGGATTCAGGCCAGAGAAAAATATTCTTGCCTCGAGGAAAGGTGTTGTCTTTGAAAGATTTGATCCACTTAGTGGGTACAAAAAAGACAGCCGTCCATACGCCTGTATATGAGGCTGCTGGGAAAAATGGTGGCATCATTCGAAGCAGTACCCTACGGTCAATTCCATTCAAGGAATTTGCAAGGGGCCATACTGTCAGCCTGGAACAAAAAAGTTCAGGCCCTAGACTTACAATGTCCTTGTCCCCTTCCGTTCGCAAGAGCCTCCGTTGGTGGTTGGTTCCCCAGAATCTGGAAAAAAGGAAATCCTTCAGTCCGATTTCTTGGAAGGTGGTCACTACAGATGCCAGCCTTATAGGCTGGGGAGCAGTACTGGAGCAATGGTCTCTCCAGGGCAGATGGTCGGATGCAGAAAAGGCCCTGCCCATCAATCTCTTAGAGATACGAGCAGCCCGGTATGCCCTAGTAGCATGGACATCCAAACTCCAAGGGTCCCCTGTCAGAATTCAATCAGACAATGCCACAGCAGTGGCATATATCAATCATCAGGGGGGCACCAGGAGTCGTGCAGCCCAGAGGGAAGTAAATTACATCCTGAAATGGGCAGAAAGATATGTCCCAGCCATATCTGCGGTATTTATTCCAGGAGTGGAGAATTGGAAGGCGGACTTTCTAAGTCGCCAGCAATTATGCCCAGAGGAAGGGTCCCTTCACCCCGAGGTTTTCTGGACAATATGTCAGCGGTGGGGAACATCGGATGTAGATCTTCTAGCATCCAGATTCAACGCAAAGGTGGACAGGTTTGTCTCTCGGACAAGGGATCCCCTAGCTTGTGGCTCGGATGCCCTAGTGTTCCCTTGGGATCAGTTCAAGCTGATATATGCATTCACACCGCCACAATGGTTACCTCGATGACTCCGCAGAATCAGGGTAGAAAAGGAACCAGTGATTCTGGTGGCTCCAGCGTGGCCCCGAAGAGCGTGGTACGCGGAGATTGTAAAATGTCAGTGGGGAGTCCTTGGTCTCTCCCACGTCGTCCGGACCTGCTTTCGCAAGGACCGATATACCACCCTTCCTTACCAGCCCTAGGTTTGACGGCCTGGCTATTGAAGCCCACATTCTAAAAAAGAGAGGGCTCTCTAATCCTGTGGTATCTACCATGATCAATGCCAGGAAGCCGGTATCCAGGCAGATCTACTATAGAATCTGGAAGGCGTACATCGCGTGGTGTGAGGCCAAGAAATGGCATCCACATAAGTACGTAATAGGTAGGATTCTGGACTTCCTACAGTGGGCTGTAGATAGGAAGCTTGCCTTGAGTACTATCAAGGGTCAGATTTCGGCCTTGTCAATATTTTTTCAAAGGCCCTTGGCTTCGCATTCACTAGTCAAAGCCTTTATGGGAGAAAAAGAAACCCTGGACTGCCGCACTCTGTATAGACAGTTATTTATTCCAAAATTTCAGGTAAAAATCCAAATTCAAAATAAATCCATAAATCCAAAACAACAAATGCAGATGGTGTGCATGCAGGGAAGGGTGGCTAACGCGTTTCACGTCACGAATTGACGCTTACTCATAGCTAGCTATTGGATGGATGGATTTATTTTGAATTTGGATTTTTTACCTGAAATTTTGGAATAAATAACTGTCTATACAGAGTGCGGCAGTCCAGGGTTTCTTTTTCTCCCATGCATCAGTGCAGAGCCAGCACCTGTGTGAGTGACCGGGCGGAAGCAGCTATTTGGTGAATTCTCAAGCTTTTGAGCGGTACGTTTTTCCTTTCCTCTGTTTCTACCTGGACAAAGCCTTTATACAAGGAGTGATGCGTATTAGTCCTCCGGTTAATATTCCCATATGTCCATGGGATCTAAACTTGGTTCTGTCGGTTCTACAGAAACAACCATTTGAACCATTACATCATATTTCTTTGGTGCTTCTCACCAGGAAATTGATTTTTCTAGTAGCCATTTGTTCGGCTAAAAGAGTGTCGGAATTAGCAGCTATGTCCTGTAAGGAGCCATATCTGGTTATCCATAAGGATAGAGTAGTGTTACGTCCTCATCCAGCCTTTCTTCCTAAGGTGGTATCGAGGTTTCATTTGAACCAAGATGTGGTTCTTCCTTCTTTTTTCCCCAAACCTACTTCGGTAGAGGAAAAGTTATTGCATTCTTTGGATGTAGTAAGAGCAGTTAAAGCTTATCTAAAGGCCACTGCTCAGATTCGCAGAACGGATACTTTGGTTATTCTGCCGGAAGGCCCCAGAGAGGGTCAGGCAGCGTCAAAATCTACTTTAGCCAAGTGTATTCGACAGGTCATAATACAAGCCTATGGCTTGAGAAGGAGACCGCCTCCGTTCAAAGTTGGAGCGCACTCCACGAGAGCCGTTGGAACTTCATGGGCAGTGCATCACCAGGCCTCCCTGGCTCAAATCTGTAAGGCCACAACATGGTCTTCAGTACACATGTTTACTAGGTTCTACCAGGTGGACGTTAGAAGTCAGGAGGATGTCGCCTTTGGGCGCAGTGTGTTGCAGGCCGCAAAAGATCCTCATGTCTGATAGCGCTCAGCTTATATATGGTGTATCCCCCCCCTCATTGGGCATTGCTTTGGGACATCCCATTAGTAATGACTATGTCGCTCTGTGTCCCGTGATGTACGAGAAAGAAAATAGGATTTTTATAACAGCTTACCTGTAAAATCCTTTTCTTGGAGTACATCACGGGACACAGAGCTCCCGCCCCTCTTTGGGGACACTTATTGCTTTGCTACAAAACTGAGGTGCTCCCGGATGGGAGGGGCTTATATAGGGGAGGGTACTTCCGGTTTTGGAAGTTGCCAGTGCCAGCACCTGACGGTATCTATATAACCCATTAGTAATGACTATGTCGCTCTGTGTCCCGTGATGTACTCCAAGAAAAGGATTTTACAGGTAAGCTGTTATAAAAATCCTATTTTTGGACTGATTGCATACTGCACTTTGGAACTGTTTGGACTGCATTATCATAGTTGCCACTAGTTTTGATTGCACTATTTGCTATATTTTGTTCACACAGATTATTTTGCACTTTGCACAAGAAGTTTACCCATTTTGCTTACCTTGCACATTGCATTGTGGATTTTGCACTCATTATTTGGATTTTTGCACAATTTATTTGCTGTTTTTGCACTGGATTGGGTACGATTGCTTCAGATGTACCCAGTGCACATTTATTATTATTATTTATGCATGCTGCACTTTATATTTTTACAGTACCGTTTATAGTTAATTTTTAGCACATTATGCAGTTCTTTATATGAGGAATATACTCCTATACTGATTTACTTTTAGCCTAGTGGCACTGTATTCATTGGGAACAGCTCAGCTTTTATGTTTAGAGTGTACTTCTATACTTATTTATATTTTTAGCCAAGTGGCACTTCATAGCGCAATACCGTTGAATAAATAAAATGTGTACAAACAGAATGCCTGCCTTCATTTGTATGTGCCTTGGCCTGGCACTGAGGATAGCTAGCATGAATTGCAATAAGGGGGCTGCTCACCGCTGGGCTCACATCCAATCTGGCGTGCGTTCCACTCGTGCTGGGTGAGAAACCAGAAGCTGGGACCCGGAAATAGTGTGACCGGAAGCGCCTCTAAGGCCTCGTACACACGACCGGTTTGCTCGGGAAGAAACGACAAGAAAACTGTTGGGAGAGCTTTCTTGCCGAGAAAACCGTTTGTGTGTATGGTTTCTCGTTGAGAAAACTGCCGGGAATCTCCACGAGAACCTGCTCTCTATTTTCTCCGTCAGGATTCTCATTTTTCTTGTCGGGATTCTCGTCGGACTGTTTCCCGACGAGAAAACCGGTCGTGTGTATGCTTTTCCGAGTCTTAAAAAACCGCGCATGCTCAGAATCAAGTATGGGACGGGAGCGCTCCTTCTGGTAAAACTATCGTTCGTAATGGAGATAGCACATTCGTGATGCTGTAAATTATTGCATCATTTAAATGGTGCACATTTAAATCTTCTTTAGAATGATACAATAATGAAAAATAATGAACTTGTTTTGCTGCTGATATTCACACAGAGTTCTGATTAACTTTTTTAAACATTTTTCATGTAGATTTTTTTGTATTATACTGTATATAGAGCAAGATCTCCTTAATATTTATTTATTTATTTTTAAATTTGAATACAGATCTTAATTTTAAATGATTATTTAATTTCTAGTGATCTCCATGATTATAATTTTAATTTTGTTGTGTCAAGTTTACCAAATTAATATAATTATCTTGTATTTTTTGACCTTCAAGGAGATTGTTTTGTGTTATCTGACTCTTTTATTTTATTATTTTGTAGAAGTGTATCTGCCTACTCCAAAGCTAATTGTTTTATTTTTATAAAAAAAAAAAACATAGGCAAGTATTAACTGTAAACAAAAAATCCATTTATTATGGTATATAATTTCAAAAAATAAAGGCAGCGCTGGAGAACCTGCTGCCATTTGTGCATCCATGGGACCCCAGAGCACACATCAACTCTGTGTGGACAATAAAATTGGGACCTTGAGAAGCACATCAGTTGTGAGCACAATCTGGTCCTGAACTCCCAGAGGTCAGGAACAGCAGCAAGTGAGATATATGTCCCAAGTCTGTGGTACTACAACAGGCTGCCTTCTGTCAGACCACATTGAAGCAAGGCCATCACTTCCTGGTCTTCTTGGCAGCCTTCCCTGCAGCCTTCTCTGCAGCCTTCCTTCTGCGTGTGGCTGGAGGCTGTGCCACTGGAGGTGTACTCGTGTCAGGAGGAGAAGGAGGTGGAGGAGAAGGGGGTGGAGGAGAAGAAGAAGGAGGTGGAGGAGGAGGAGGAGGAGGAGGTTGAGGTTCTGAAAGCTGGACGACCTCACGTATGGCCGTATTGGGGTTAATTCTCCCCATCACCCCCTTGTTTAGTATGTTGAGCAGCAGGGGCTCATATAGGAGGCGTTGTTCCATGCTCATTGATTTAAATTTTGCCCCAACTAGGCCGGCATAGGCCTCTTCGGTGGTTGTTGGCTCCTGGAGGGTGCATGTGCCTCTCTTATCAGAGACATTGCTGCCTGGCTGGTGCTCCTCTCCCTCCTGGTCCTTCTTGTAAGGCGGATGGGAGGCACCTGCGATCTGGTCCTGCTACTTGGCCTGGCCACCTCCTGTGTGCCACTGGGCCCTGCCACCTCCTGTGTGCCACTTGGACCTGCCTCCTTCTGGCTCACAGTGGGCCCTGCCTCCTCCTGCCTGACACTTTCCAGCCTCTCATCCTGGTTGATGTCATCCTGTGTATGAAAAAGGGACATAGTTTGAGTTTTGGGTTCATCAATCACACACAATTTTCAGCTCATGACTGTTGCAAATTGAATGTAAATACATTTAAAAGACTATCATTATAACCCCAGCAGTTTTCATTCTTCTCCCAAACTTTTTGGGCCACTATTGTCTATTGATATGTCAAACACTTTTTCCTCAAACTTTCCATATTAACATCTTTTTTCCAGCATTAATTTTATCACACTAAATGTTTAGAAAATACTATACCTGGCTCCAGATGTCCAAATCAGGTTCTTCCAGGATGGCATCCCCCTCTTGCTCCAGAGAAGGCTCAGGTTGGCTGCAGGGAAGTCTGGGGGGAAGACTGGACAGTGATGGCCTTGCCTCAATGTGATCACCCACAAAGGACATCCTGCTGTAGTACCACAAAATCGGGACATATACATCCGCTGCTGCTGCTCCTGACCTCTGAGAAGCAAGGACCTTAAAGCGCTCAGTCCTGTATGTGCCTCTCAAGCTCCCAATTTTACTGTCCACATGTTGGATGGTTGCTGTGGGTATCCTGGTCTGCACTAGGGATGAGCCGAACACCCCCGGGTTCGGTTCGCACCAGAACCTTCGAACGGACCGAAAGTTCGCGCGAATTTTCGAACCCTATTCGTTATAATGGACGCGAACGTTCGAAATCAAAATTGCTAATTACAACGGCCAATATGCATGTTAATGTTATAAAACAGGTTTGGGGACCCGGGTCCTGCCCCAGGGGACATATATCAATGCAAAAAGAAATTTTAAAAACTAAAGTTTTTTCGGGAGCAGTCATTTTAATGATGCATAAAGTGAAAAAAAAAAAGTGAAATTTTCCTTTAAATATGGTACCTGGGGGGTGTCTAAAGTATGCCTGTGAAGTGGCATGTGTTTCCCGTGTTTAGAACTGTCCTTGCACAAAATGACATTTGTAAAGGAAAAAAAGAAGCCATTTAAAACCACTTGCGGCTTTAATGTCATGTCTTGTCCTGGCCGCCATATGGCTGAAAATCCTTGAGAAAAATGGCATGGCTACCCCATCACCCCCCCCCCCCCCACCCCAGCCCCTTTGGGTCTTGTATGGATACTAAGGGGGACCCCGCACCCAAAATAAAACCCTATACCTACAACCCTATATACTCTGAACAGCAGTATATAGGTGGTGCAAACAAGACATGGACTGTAGGTTTGTTCTTAAGTAGAATCTGAACAGGTACATTATGAAGTGTAGCTACATCCCAAAAAAATCAATTTTTAAGCTTTTTGGATAACATAGGGAGGGGTTATCACCCCTGTAACATTTGCTGTCTTTGCACATCTGTTCAGAACATGTCACCTCACTTTCCGTCCCAATGACAAATGTTTTTGGAAAAGTGGGGTTTTAATTGAAACAAGGATTGGTGATAAAGCATCAGTAGAGAGGAGATACCTTTTTCCCAAATTAAATCTAACAGGATAGAATTTTCCTTCCTAGGGGTAGATTTCCTCTCACTTCCTGTTTTCTCTTGCCGTTTGCAAGTAGGAGTCGTTTGTAAGTTGGATGTTTGAAAGTAGGGGCCTGCCGTATATACTCTGCAGAAATTTGCCCTATTAGATGTTGGTGTAGCCACAAGACTGGTGGGCACAGGAATGGGCCCTGCTGTGAGTTAATAGATCAAGATTTGTACTTGCATGCACCTGTTGAACCGGGCAGAAAAATTGGGCCTTTGGTGGTGGTGGTGGTGGTGGTGGACGGTGTTGCCACAAGACTGTAAGCCCTCACAGTTACTCTTGGTGGGTGCAGGAATGGGCCCTGCTGTGAGTTATTAGATCAAGATTTGTAATTGCATGCACCTGTTGAACAGGGCAGAAAAATTGGGCCTTTGGTGGTGGTGGTGGTGGACGGTGTTGCCACAAGACTGTAGGCCCTCATAGTTACTCTTGGTGGGCGCAGGAATGGGCCCTGCTGTGAACTATTAGATCAAGATTTGTAATTACACGCCCCTGTTAAACAGGGGCTGAAAAATTGTGCCTTAGGCATTGGTGCTGGTGCCACAACACTGCAACCCCTCACAGATACTGTACTTGGAGCACAGCAGTCACACCTGTTGCGAAGCATCTTTTTAAAAAATTGTAATTACACGCCCCTGTTATACAGGGGCTGAAAAATTGTGCCTTAGGCACTGGTGCTGGTGCCACAACACTGCAACCCCTCACAGATACTGTACTCTGAGCACAGCAATGAGACCTGTTGCAAAGCATTGCCTAAAAATTGTAATTACACGCCCCAACAGGGGCTGAAAAATTGTGCCTTAGGCACTGGTGCTGGTGCCACAACACTGCAACCCCTCACAGATACTGTACTCTGAGCACAGCAGTCACACCTGTTGCGAAGCATCTTTTTAAAAAATTGTAATTACACGCCCCTGTTATACAGGGGCTGAAAAATTGTGCCTTAGGCACTGGTGCTGGTGCCACAACACTGCAACCCCTCACAGATACTGTACTCTGAGCACAGCAATGAGACCTGTTGCAAAGCATTGCCTAAAAATTGTAATTACACGCCCCAACAGGGGCTGAAAAATTGTGCCTTAGGCACTGGTGCTGGTGCCACAACACTGCAACCCCTCACAGATACTGTACTCTGAGCACAGCAGTCACACCTGTTGCGAAGCATCTTTTTAAAAAATTGTAATTACACGCCCCTGTTATACAGGGGCTGAAAAATTGTGCCTTAGGCACTGGTGTGGTGGCATGGATCATTGAGGAGGAGGAAGAGGATAGTCAGTGAACATAACAGGACAGTCACTCAGCATCAGCATAGGCAGTCTTGAAGGGATGTGACATTATAAATTATTCCGTTATATCCGCTTCAGGTGTCTGGTAGCTGGTGGTGATCCAAGACTGATTCATTTTTATGAAGGTCAGTCGATCAACCGAGTCGGTGGACAGGCGCACCCTATGATCGGTGACAAATCCTCCAGCAGCACTGAATGTGCGTTCGGAAAGAACGCTGGATGCAGGACAGGCCAGTAGCTCAATTGCATACTGTGCAAGCTCTGGCCAGTGATCCATCCTCAGGACCCAGTAAGCCAGAGGATTTTCGGTGGGAAAGGTGTCCAAGTCTGACCTTGCCCCTAGGTATTCCTGCACCATGTATATCAGACGCTGGCGATGGTTGCTGGAACCGATCATACCTTGGGGCTGCGGACTAAAAAATTGTCTGAACGCATCGGTCAGACGTCCACCTTCCCCACCGCTCCTTCTGCTACTGACCGAAGCCTCAGCAACTCGTCGTCCAGGACCAGGAGTTTGTAACCTCCCAGTTTCTGGGAACGCGTTGCACAGACCTTTCTGCAAGGCCTCCCTGAGATGTCTCATCCTCTGCTCCCTCTGCGACGGCAAGATAAGGTCCGCAACCTTACCCTTGTACCGTGGATCAAGGAGAGTGGCCAGCCAGTAATGGTCACTCTCCTTGATCCGAAGAACACGAGGATCCTTCCGCAGGCTTTGCAGGATCAGGGAGGCCATGCAGCGTAGGTTAGCTGAGGCATTCGGTCCGGAGTCTTCTGGGTCACTGAGGATGACATGATCGCCAGCCACCTCCTCCCAGCCACGTACAAGTCCACTGGTTTGTTGGGACTGTACATCATCCCTAAAAGACTGCTGCTGCTGATGCTGAGTGCCAGGCTCCACCTCCATGCTCACACAATCCTCCTCCTCCTCCTCCTCCTCTTCCTGTGTGATGGGTGGGACAGAAGGAACATTGTCTGGATAAAGGGGGCCTTGAGAGACAAGGAAGTCCTCCTCTTCCTGCCTCTGTTCTGCCTCAAGTGCCCTGTCCATTATCCCACGCAGCGTATGCTCCAACAGGTGGACAAGAGGTACAGTGTCACTGATGCATGCACTGTCACTGCTCACCATCCTCGTGGCCTCCTCAAATGGTGAGAGGACAGTGCATGCATCCCTGATCATGCTCCACTGGCGTGGGGAAAAAAAGCCAAGCTCCCCTGACCCTGTCCTGGTGCCGTAGTCGCAAAGGTACTCATTGATGGCCCTCTGCTGCGTGTGCAGTCGCTGCAGCATGGCCAACGTTGAGTTCCACCTGGTGGGCATGTCACATATTAGGCGGTTCTTGGGCAGGTTCAGCTCCTTTTGCAGCTCAGTCAGCCGAGCACTGGCATTATAAGATCGGCGGAAATGCACACAGACTTTCCTGGCCTGCCTCAGGACATCCTGTAAGCCTGGAAACCTGCCCAAGAACCGCTGCACCACCAGGTTGAGGACGTGAGCCATACAGGGCACATGGGTGAGCTGCCCCTGTCGCAGGGCGGAGAGGAGGTTGGTGCCATTATCAGAAACGACCATTCCTGGCTTAAGCTGGCGTGGCGTCAACCACCTCTCGGCCTGCCCCTGCAGAGCTGCCAGAACCTCTGGCCCAGTGTGGCTCCTGTCCCCCAAACACACCAGCGCAAGCACGGCATGGCATCTTTTTGCCTGCGTACTCGCGTAGCCCCTTGTACGCCTACGGAGCACCGCTGGTTCCGAGGACAGAGCACTCGAAGAGGACATGGAGGAAGAAGAAGAGGAGGGGGTGGAGGAGAGAGGTGTGTCACAACCAGTAGTAGCATTTTGGAGGCGTGGTGGCGGAACAACCTCCAACACTACTGCACCTTGTCCTGCATCCCTCCCAGCTACCAATAGAGTGACCCAATGGGCCGTGAAAGAAAGATAACGTCCCTGTCCATGCCTGCTGGACCATGAGTCAGCGGTAATATGCACCTTACCGCTGACCGCCCTGTCCAGCGAGGCATGGACATTGCCTTCCACATGCCAGTAGAGAGACGGAATCGCCTTCCGTGAGAAAAAGTGGCGTTTGGGAACCTGCCACTGAGGAACCGCACATTGAACAAACTCACGGAAGGGGGCCGAGTCTATCAACTGAAAAGGCAGCAGTTGAAGTGCTAGCAATTTAGCCAAGCTAGCATTCAACCGCTGGGCATGTGGATGGCTGGGAGTATACTTCTTTCGACGGTCCAGCAGCTGGGGCAGGGAAATTTGCCTGCTACAATCGGACGTCGGTGTACTGCAAGTACTTGGTTGTGACACACCTAATTCTACACCTTCAGTCCTCTCAGAGCAGCTTTCAGAGAGGACTGAAGATATAGTGGGGATGGAGATCCCAGCTGATGAGGAGCAAGGAGAGGTCCGCTTTGTTCTTTGGTGTGGGTCTTTTATGTGTGCTTGCCAACGAGCTGCATGGCAGGTCGACATATGTCTGCTCATGCTTGTGGTGCCCAAGCGGCTGATGTTTTGGCCACGCGAGATACGCTTGAGACAAATATTGCAAATAGCAGTGGTGCGATCTGATGCACTCGTCTCAAAAAAGGCCCACACCAAAGAACTTTTGTGATAACGTGCAGAGGCAGCGCCCTGCACAGGCGGAGCTCTGCGGTGTGGTACAGTTGCTGTGCTGGCCTCTAGCTGGCCTCCAGGGGGCATCCTGCCTCGTTGGACATGTGACGCTGCATCCTCCTCCTCCTCCTCCTCTCTCCCTTCAGGCACCCACGTGGAGTCAGTGACCTCATCATCCCCTCCCTCTTCACCACTAGAGCAAACCTGGCAGTAAGCTGCAGCTGGTGGAACACTACTGCCAGATTGCTGTCCTTCAGCATCCCCTCTCTCTGCGCGCACACTACTGACTTCCTCAAGCTGGGTATCATCATCCGAGCCTTCGAATCGTTGGGCATCCTCCTGGAGCATGTACCCAACACTGTGCTCAAACAGTTCGGGGGACTCCTCAGGAGGACATGGTGGGTCTAGGGAAGGGGTGGCTGATGATGCCATTGAGTACGCGTTGGCAGCTGCTCTGCCAGTACCCTGAGCCTGGGTGAGAGAGGATGAGGAGGATGAGGAGGGCTTGGTCATCCATTCTACCAAGCCTTCGGCATGATGCGGCTCCACATGTCCAGCTGCCGAAAACAAAGACAAGCGTGTCCCATGGCCACGTGCTGATGACGATGCACGACCACGTCCACGGCCAGCACTGTTGTCTCTAGAAACAGAGCCTGCCTGCCCTGTGTTCTTGCCTCGGCACGCTCTGCCTCTCCTTGGCGGTCTTCCAGCCATTGTAGTCGGTAGTGTATATAGTATAAAAAATAGAACTCCTATGTGTGCTCACAACACACTGTAGGTCCTATGGGTGCTGACACTAACACACTATAGGTACTATGTGTGCTGCTGACAAGAAAATATAGGAGCTCTGTTTGCTGCCACTAACACACTAGAAGTCCTATGGGTGCTGCTGAGAAGAAAATATAGGAGCTCTGTTTGCTGCCACTAACACACTAGAAGTCCTATGGGTGCTGCTGAGAAGAAAATATAGGAGCTCTGTGTGATGCCACTAACACACTAGAAGTCCTATGGGTGCTGCTGAGAAGAAAATATAGGAGCTCTGTTTGCTGCCACTAACACACTAGAAGTCCTATGGGTGCTGCTGAGAAGAAAATATAGGAGCTCTATTTGCTGCCACTAACACACTAGAAGTCCTATGGGTGCTGCTGAGAAGAAAATATAGGAGCTCTGTGTGATGCCACTAACACACTAGAAGTCCTATGGGTGCTGCTGAGAAGAAAATATAGGAGCTCTGTTTGCTGCCACTAACACACTAGAAGTCCTATGGGTGCTGCTGAGAAGAAAATATAGGAGCTCTGTGTGATGCCACTAACACACTAGAAGTCCTATGGGTGCTGCTGAGAAGAAAATATAGGAGCTCTGTTTGCTGCCACTAACACACTAGAAGTCCTATGGGTGCTGCTGAGAAGAAAATATAGGAGCTCTGTGTGATGCCACTAACACACTAGAAGTCCTATGGGTGCTGCTGAGAAGAAAATATAGGAGCTCTGTTTGCTGCCACTAACACACTAGAAGTCCTATGGGTGCTGCTGAGAAGAAAATATAGGAGCTCTGTTTGCTGCCACTAACACACTAGAAGTCCTATGGGTGCTGCTGAGAAGAAAATATAGGAGCTCTGTTTGCTGCCACTAACACACTAGAAGTCCTATGGGTGCTGCTGAGAAGAAAATATAGGAGCTCTGTGTGATGCCACTAACACACTAGAAGTCCTATGGGTGCTGCTGAGAAGAAAATATAGGAGCTCTGTTTGCTGCCACTAACACACTAGAAGTCCTATGGGTGCTGCTGAGAAGAAAATATAGGAGCTCTGTTTGCTGCCACTAACACACTAGAAGTCCTATGGGTGCTGCTGAGGAGAAAATATAGGAGCTCTGTGTGATGCCACTAACACACTAGAAGTCCTATGGGTGCTGCTGAGAAGAAAATATAGGAGCTCTGTTTGCTGCCACTAACACACTAGAAGTCCTATGGGTGCTGCTGAGAAGAAAATATAGGAGCTCTGTTTGCTGCCACTAACACACTAGAAGTCCTATGGGTGCTGCTGAGAAGAAAATATAGGAGCTCTGTGTGATGCCACTAGCACACTAGAAGTCCTATGGGTGCTGCTGAGATGAAAATATAGGAACTCTGTGTGATGCCACTAACACACTAGAAGTCCTATGGGTGCTGCTGAGAAGAAAATATAGGAGCTCTGTTTGCTGCCACTAACACACTAGAAGTCCTATGGGTGCTGCTGAGAAGAAAATATAGGAGCTCTGTTTGCTGCCACTAACACACTAGAAGTCCTATGGGTGCTGCTGAGAAGAAAATATAGGAGCTCTGTTTGCTGCCACTAACACACTAGAAGTCCTATGGGTGCTGCTGAGAAGAAAATATAGGAGCTCTGTGTGATGCCACTAACACACTAGAAGTCCTATGGGTGCTGCTGAGATGAAAATATAGGAACTCTGTGTGATGCCACTAACACACTAGAAGTCCTATGGGTGCTGCTGAGAAGAAAATATAGGAGCTCTGTTTGCTGCCACTAACACACTAGAAGTCCTATGGGTGCTGCTGAGAAGAAAATATAGGAGCTCTGTTTGCTGCCACTAACACACTAGAAGTCCTATGGGTGCTGTTGGGGTGCAATGCTGTGCTAACAGCACTGCGGTTGGTACTACTGCAATACTGTACTAACAGTAAGCACGCACCAGACTAATCCCCAGCAGCAGCTAATAACACACTAACTGTGCAATCAGCAGCAATGAACGATCAATGAATTAGGTAGCAATGGTTTAGCAAAGAAATAGCCAATGGTTTAGCAAAGAAGAGCAAATCTTTCAGTATCAAGCAAAGACAGAATCAGCAGACTAATCTCTCCTAAAGCCGGAACTCATGTGACCGGGGCCGATGGCGTGGCGGCCTTTTAAATGGTGGGGCGTGTACTAAAGCCCCTGAGCTGTAATTGGCTACAGGCGTCCTGCCTGTAGCCAATTATTGCTCTCCGAGTTTCGGGCGCTGTGATTGGCCAAGCATGCGGGGTCACAGTGCATGCTTGGCCAATCATCAGCCAGCAATGCACTGCGCCGGCCGCGCCGGCCGCAATGCATTGCGGGGCCGCTCGCATCACACGAATGTGATGCGAACGGCCCAAATAGTTCTGGGCTCGACGAGCGAGCGAACGCCCGATGCTCGATTCGAACATGGGTTCGAATCGAGCACCGGGCCCATCCCTAGTCTGCACAAATGGGAGCAGGGTCTCCAGTGCTGCTGTCCTTTACCCCTCTTTTCCTATGTATGGGGTTTTTGGTCTCCCACAGAGCGGGCAGCTCCCTTACCCGATCAATAAATTCCCCAAGGAATTCTTTATCTAAAAAAGCATTAATTTTGTCTGCAAGACAAAACACAAGACAAAATTAGTAATTCAGTCAGTCTAAACTCAAGTAAATCTTTATCCCCATATATATCCTCAAACAATCTCTATGCAGTATAGGCCACCGATTTCACAAAGTATAAAAATCATACCTTCGGTCTTACGTTCGTCACTTTTCCTCCTCTCTTCGCACATAGAACGTAGCAACGTCACATGTGTTTGCTTTATATACACTACGCATGCGTGAAACTCCGCACACGTCACCCGCCCATGACGTTCACATTATCGACTTTTCCCCGCCCCTTCTCTTACGGCGCGCAGACGATATGGCGGAGTCACAGCAGGTGTCTGGTAATTCATCTAATAACGATGAGACAAGCCCGGAGCGTGAAACGTCACAATCAAGGAGGAGATTCAAGGCATCTAATATGTCCTTCGCGGAGATGGTGGACATATTGAAAAAGTCGGATTATGATGGCAAGCATGGGCTGTATACCCACCCTAATCTAAGGAAGGCCAAAATTATGAAGAAAGTAGTGAAAGGTCTGAAGAAGAATTTTGCGGGGAGGACGATCAAAAGAGCAGCTTAGAAAGAGGTGGTCTGACCTGAAACTGAGGGAGCCGGAGCAGTTAAGGAGCATTAAGAGAATGCTAGAAAAAAGTAAGTACTTCACCTGTGTTCCTAATATTGTATTTCAGAACTTGCATGTTGCTCCATGCGGGGACTTTTTACTATTGGGCCTTTATAGAAAATGACATCTTGCCAAATTTAGTGGGCACAGTAATCGGACGTTACAGACACATCTTTCACCCACTACATACGATGTTTTTAGAAGATACAGGGTTTAAATAATTTAGACAGGAGGAATGGGAATGCCCCCCGGTGGGGTTTTTGAGCAGCAAAAGTGTGCAAAAGTATAATAAAACATATTTATTGCATCTGTACATGGGATTACAAACAATTTGAAGCTCTGATGGAGTTTACACACACAGAATGTTAAAATGCAACATAAATGTTACACAACAATGCTATACAGCTATACATGTCAATATGCATCTGTATACGTTCCTGACGCTTTTCGATCACAAAGGATCTTCTTCAGAGGGTATGTTTGCTGCAAAGAATTATAAGGTGAGTATCACTTCATTACCTGGGTATGTACCCAAAGGTAAGGGACACAAAATATATAATTACCAATATGCTGTATGTTAGAACCTAGCTTCCAATCAGAGCTCCGCCAAAGGGCAGGCGCCTCCAGGGATCCAACAGCCCCCCAGCCACCCGACACCCCAGTCCAGACAATAGTAAGTATTAAACAGCCTACACAGGCTGTTTGTTACTCTTCCCTTCACTCTTACCCTTTGGGTAATACTACTCCTTCCCATTGAGCTCCACGAGCACTGGTCGTTTCCCCTGGCAAAGGTTCAGCCAGGAATCTTCCAGCATCAATGGATTTAGCTCTTTAATATTCAGCTGTGACTTGGATAGGTTGTAGCATTCCACACTCATCACATTAAACACACTAGGTTTTTTCACCCATACACATTTTTTATTTCTCAGGCCTCGTACACACGGCCGAGATTCTCGTCGAAAAAAACATGTTGTTTTTTTCGACGAGATTCTTGGACAAGAAACTTGTCCCGGCCGAGTGTACAGACGCTCGATTCAAAGAACCCGCGGTTCTTTGAATGGAGCGTACGCGGTGACGTCATCGACTACGACGAGCATGCGCTCGTCACATTCGATGCCGTCGCCGCCATCTTGGTATACCCTACGTATGCCTAGGAAGCTACCGCGCATGCGTCGAATTCATTTCGAACATGCGCGGGCTTCCGGGAGGACAGGTAAGTGTACACACACTCACTTTTCTCGTCGAGAAACATGCCGACGAGAATCTCGACGAGAAAATAGAGAGCAGGATATCTATTTTCTCGTCGAGATTCTTGTCGCTTTTCTTGACGAGAAACCATACACACGAACAAATTTCTCGGCAAAAAATCTCTGCCAGCAAGTTTCTTGCTGGTTTTTGCCGAGAAACTCGTTCGTGTGTACGAGGCTTAACACTCATTCCATCACTTTCGCAACATCACATTACATTTCACTGCACATTCCACATCTACACCCATTCCTTCACACTACTGATTACACATAATTCTTCCAATTTCATTTTCTTTTTAATATTTTTTACCAATAATTTTTTTCACCCTCACTAGTCCTCCCCATTACACCTTCCCACCATCACTTACCCACACATACAACTCACTCAGTCACCGCTGTACCCATTATACCAATAGATTTTAATAATAAACACATCAACATCCTAATATATAACAATGGAAGGGTAACCCATATGGACCTCCTACCTGCCTACATAATAAGATGTCATATAATATACAAATTGTATGGGAGCAATACCAATGCATCCTACATTGATGCCTTTGATGTCCTTTACAGGTGCTGGTCACCTGTCCGTGCGCGCCCCGCGTGGAGCATCCCCCCTCCGGTATGGCTCCCTGTAGGTCGCATTTGTTTTCCGGTGGCGCCGGCCCCCGGGGTGTTGGGTGGCTGGGGGGCCGTTGGATCCCTGGAGGCGCCTGCCCTTTGGCGGAGCTCTGATTGGAAGCTAGGTTCTAACATACAGCATATTGGTAATTATATATTTTGTGTCCCTTACCTTTGGGTACATACCCAGGTAATGAAGTGATACTCACCTTATAATTCTTTGAAGCAAACAACATACCCTCTGAAGAAGATCCTTATGCGTCAGAAACGTATACAGATGCATATTGATATGTATAGCTGTATAGCATTGTTGTGTAACATTTATGTTGTATTCTAACATTCTGTGTGTGTAAACTCCATCAGAACTTCAAATTGTTTGTAATCCCATGTACAGATGCAATAAATATGTTTTATTATACTTCTGCACACTTTTGCTGCTCAAAAACCCCACCGGGGGGCATTCCCATTCCTCATTATTTGGGGTGTGCAGCGTCATTCGCTCTCTTTATATATGTCTCTTTCCTATTTCAAATAATTTAGACATGCCTCTTTTTATTGCATAAATGTTATTACATTGTTATCTAGATGATGTGTTTGGAACTAGAATGAAATGCAAACTTGATTCAGTGTAAAGGAGAGGACACTCAGCAGCTGTTTACACATCTGCACTCTGGAGCACTATAGTGAGGGCCACCAGAACAACCTTTTTAGGGTGCCCCACACAGGTGCTTCTGTGTATTCTTGGGGTGTCTCCATGTGTGAAACTTGTCCCAAAAAGTCTTTTTTTTACAATAATGTCTTCAGCTTGTAACTCTGCCCAAACAGACACTTGTACCCCACTTCCAAGCAATGAATAATGTTAGTATTTTTCCCATAAAATATCTGTGTGCTAATTATACCTTTTCTTCCATTCTCATAGGAGAGAGAAGACTGGGAGGACACCACTCCAGGGAGCACAGGAACCCCACACCTCCTAAAGAACCCCAACCTCACCAAGAACCCCAACATGAGGATGTGGAGGAAGTAGAAGTGGAGGAAGGAGAAGTGGAGGAAGTAGAAGTGGATGACGTGGTGGAAATTGTCACCACAACAGGTCAGTGTCTGTCACCACAGCTTCAGGTAAGAGATGGTGGCCTGCAGAGTTATAATACCTTTTTTCTTTTTTTTTAGGGGATGAACATGTTGTTGAGGAAGAAAGTCCTAGTTTCTCTAGTGATAGTGCCCAAAGAATCATCCAGCAAGTTATGGAGTGCAGTAGTGAACTATAATGAAGAAAAGGATGAATGTTATGGAGCAAACATTTAAGGACATCATTGATGTTTTGGAGCGAATTGAATGAACCACAAAACCCCCTTTTTCTATTTTCTATATTTTCTGTAAAAATTTTGCACTTTTTAAATCAAGTCAAAATTTGAAGATGCACACAGTGGGATGATTTACTAGCAACAGTGCACTGCACCGGTTCATACCTTAATTGGTGCGCCGGATAAATCCTTAATTGGGCGCATGAACCGGTGGCTCACTGTTATAGTAAATAAAAATGTCAGCAGCGCTTGTATCTCTATTCAAAATAAATGGTTCCCTATGGGAGCCCATTGATTTGAATAGAGGTCGCACGGGAAGTCGGATCAAGACGATCCGACTTGCGGGGCGACTCGTGTGACGGTTGACACAGGGGTAGCGCGACTTTGCGAGGCAACCTGGACACGACTTGAGCATGAAGCAGACGCTCAAGTCGTGTCCTGGAGGCGACTTGAAGTACCTGCCCGAGAATGTTCTCGGCGACAAGGTACTGCAAGCCTCGCGCTCGCTGTCCCCTGTGTTTGGTATGAATCATGAAGGTGAACTCCTCGCCAAATTTTAAATAAAAAAATGGCATGGGTTCCCCTCCAGGAGCATACCAGGCCCTTAGGTCTTGTATGGATTTTAAAGGGAAACCCCCCTACGCTGAAAAAACGGCGTGGGGGTCCCCCCAAAATCCATACCAGACCCTTATCCGAGCACGCAGCCTGGCATGTCAGGAAAGGGGGGGGCGAGCGAGCGCCCCCCCCTCCTGAACCGTACCAGGCCAGATGTCCTCAACATGGGGGCTGGGTGCTTTGGGGCAGGGGGCGCCCTGCGCCCCCCCACCCCAAAGCACCCTGCTTTCCCCTTAAAATCCATACCAGACCTAAGGGCCTGGTATGCTCCTGGAGGGGAACCCATGCCGGTTTTTTTATTTAAAATTTAGCGAGGAGTTCCCCTTCATGATTCATACCAAACACAGGGGACAGCGAGCGCGAGGCTTGCAGTACCTTGTCGCCGAGAATAGCGGGCGCCCCGCTATTCTCCCCATGTTGAGGGCAAGTGGCCTGGTACGGTTCAGGAGGGAGGGGGCTCTCTCGTCCCCCTCTCTTTTCCTGCGGCCTGCCAGTTGTGTGCTCGGATAAATGGTCTGGTGTGGATTTTTAGGGGGACCCCCACACCATTTTTTTTTTAAGTTTGGCGTGGGGGTTCCCCTTAAAATCCATACCAGACCTGAAGGGTATGGTACGGATTTTGAGGGGGACTCGCACGTCATTTAATAAAAAAAAATTGGCGTGGAGTTCTCCTTAATATCCATACCAGACCTGAAGGACCTGGTATTGGAATTTTGGGGGACCCTCACGCAGTTTTTTTTTTTTTTCAAAGACTTTCAATTACTTTTCTCTATATTGACAGGAGCCGACAATTCAATTATAGCCGCAAGTGCTTTTAAATGCCTTTTTTTTTCTTTAGAAATGTAATTTTGCTGTTGAAACTGTTATATAATGGCAAGTTTAGGAGGTGCGCCTGTTCAACTTATGCAAATTGATTTACGTGACTTAACATTTACTAAGATTTAGCCGGCGCAGTGAACCGGTGCATTTGAATGAGTAAAATTGCCGCGCAGAGCACAAAAAGATCTCTCGCAGTTATAATCGTAATTGCCGGCGCAGCAGGCTGGTTCAGAAAAAGTTACTTTCTCATTCTATTTTGGGCATATTTGTTACTTTGGCAGTTGTCACTATACTTCCTCTCACATCACCCCACGTCACCCCCATTATATTGGCATTTCCAGCTTCTTTATATTTTAATTTGAAAATGCCGTGCGCCAGGTCAATAGTAGCGCACTGAGCGCCTCCTCCCGTGCGCCAAGAACACTATAGTAAATAGGGAATAGCGATGCGTTGCGTTACCGGCGCAAATGTTTCGTAAATACCAAAACTGCCATTGCGCACGCAGATGCGCCGATACTCATGACACAAACATTTCGTAAATCAGCCCCAGTGTGTCAACATGTGCCATCTGCCATCAGGGGATATCCATGTATGGGTTTTGTGGGTGCAACTTCTTCCTCGCATCTCAAGTAGGTGAAAGGAAGAAGGGGTTGCACCCCCAAAACACGTCCATTGATCACCCATGATGGCAGATAGCACATGTTGACAATAGGGTTTAGGAAGGGAAATACCCCTTTTTTAAAAACCCAAAAATTGTGTGCATCTTCAAATTTTGGCTTGGTCAGGGGTGACAACACCCCATATAATGAAGGGCAGATAGAGACATTTTGCCTAAAATAGAATGTCTGATATTGCCTAGAGGTTTACAATGTTGTATTTTGTTGTATGGTAATGAGAGTTTTCTATTTTCTTAGCATTTAAAAAATGGCCTGTTTATGGGCACCAAAAAAAAAC